>JAOBRG010367260.1:0-12083 GCA_027574985.1 Umimayanthus nakama | reverse complement strand
GGTCCGTACGGCTACTTACGGACCTGGAATTGACCAATCACAGCACGCGAAATCATTCAGCCATATAATAATAAATACGTATCAAGCGCTTTGCGACGAAGAAAACAGAATATTTAAGGGCAAACACAAACCTTACTTATCAACTCTGTCAACTTTCTTATCTTTTAGTAACATTTTTCCTTTTTTCTACATTACATACCTTTCGTAAATCTTTTAGGTGATACGTGTAAACTCGTCTCTGGGTTTCAAAGTGCTGAAGTACAATACATCCATACCATTCAAATGTTTCTATATGGATTCTTTTGTATCCGTTGTTCTTTTTTTCTGTTCATACTGACTTAAAAGTGGTATTTTTTTCGTTTCCCCGTCTCGAGTGAAGTTGATACTGTAACCAGTGTCATACTGGAATGAAATAAATGTTCTTGTTAAAAAAATACTCGAAATCGCCACTCGTAGCCAAAGCATGTCCCTCTCCCCTAACAATGTTGGTTTTCTCCGTTTAGATTGCCTTTCATACTTTTTTGCACGACAACATTTCATAGTATTAACATCAAAATCACTGCTCTCCCTCACGAGTACCGGTAACTAATGATTCTCGCTTAGACGCAAACATCTCTCTTGTGCTCGAAAACTGACTTTCACTTCAAAAGAAGAGGTTTGTATCAAGTTACAGCTCCAGACGCATAAAAAGAAGACCAACAAGATAGGGCTTTTAACAAAGACTTTTAACAATGACTTTTAATAACATTGTGAAACATTTTCAGTTATAATTATAAAAATATAGATAAAAGAAATCTTAAAACTATCATGTTCCTCTCAACTTTTCATGGCCTATTAATAAAGTTCTTACAATCTGTTACAGTAATGCTGTATTCAAACATATCAAGTTGTAGTCAGTTCCAAGAGTCCGTATAATTGAAAACCGTATCACTTTCCCTTCAGTACGGCGCCGTCCTACTTCAACCTTGGGAACTCGTCCGGCAAGAGGGCGTGTACCCTGCACGTGGGGCAGGTGCTCTGCTCTCCCATCAGCCACTTCCTGATGCACTGCACGTGAGGTAAAACGAACGAGTCAGCTAGATGCACCCAACACAAGGGGAAAGGCGTGAAAAAAAATCAAAGTCAAATAAACAGCCGCATCTCGATATTTGGATGCAACAAAAAGATACAAAGTAGTAAGCGGTTTAACAAAATGTTGTTCTGCCCCATTTTCTCTCGTTAATTCAGTAAAATCTCCAAAGTTTTCCTTCCCAGTAAGGCTGGAATGACGTCATGTCTTGCCGCTTCTGAAGCGCACTAAGGGAAGCATCAATTTTTTCTGGGCGATAAAAACAAGGATACATTAAATTCAGGACTCCGAAATTTTATTCTTAAGTGTCCGACTTTTTTACAGGTTGATAAAATTAGGGAGATTTTACTTTAAGGACTCCGTAATGTACTTCTAAAAGGTTCCAAGAAACGCATAATTTCGTCAGGGGGATGAAACTAATTAGGTGTTTTGGTATGGCCAAACAACCTTCTGTAAACTGCCCCAGGAACTGTCTACAACTCACCACTATTAGTAATGGAAACTCTGAACATTGAAAAAACAATCCTTCAATATATCAACCACACAGGGGGCGGTACCCCTTTCGTAAACCAACAATAAAACGCGGTCCCTGTTCGTGCTGAAGTCGTCCCAGCTTGTGTGTTGCAACGGGTAACGAAAAGCCGGGATAATAAAGTTTTCAGCTAATCGGGCGATCTTTTCTAACCTTTTTTTGTCTGATAAAATTGTTAAAGTTCGAGTTATTTCAGAAGAACATAAATAACTTTCCGCACCGTTTCAGGATTGCTTCACAACATACTTTCCTCTGACCTTGTCTATGACACTTTGCAAAGAATATAAGGTCACTTTTACGTGCTTTTTTAAGATTTTTTTGTTAGCTCTAGCAGTTTGGCCGAGAAGGGCAACAAAGATGCCGAAACGGTCAGAACAAGAAAAACAAAGCAAACAACATTAGGCCCATTGCGTTATAAGCATTCAATGTTACTCAGTCTATTGAACAATTGACTCCGCGCAGACGGCAGCAGATAAACTAGCGCAGCACAGGCTATGACAGGTAAGAGAAAAAGAAGAAAAGTATGATTTTTTTTTGTTTCACAGTTGAGACGTCTAGTTTGCAGGATTCGATAACGGGAGCTCGAGGCAGCCTAAATATATTTCTGATTTTAAACAGGAATTTTAGAATATCCCTGAACCAATGTAAAACTCCCTAACTTGTCCCTGACCTTGATCTTATCCTAACTTTTCCTTCACCGTGGATACCGTCGGCACAATAATGGATCGTTGCAAGAGGGGAAGGGGGAAGGGGGGGGGGGGGGGCTCTTTATTGCCAACTATAAGGAATACCTCCCACGTGGAGCAGCCATGACCTGCAAAACATAAAAGTATACATGTTCAACTCACAGCCGAATGGTACTTGTGGCCACACTCCAGCATCACAGTTTCCCTCGATATGTTCATATCCTCGTGGCAAATCACACAGGGGTCCTCCTCTTCGCTGGAGAGCCTTGTTGCTGCTACAGGAGGCTTTGGAGCTGCTGCCACTTGCTTCGGAATCTCTGTAGCCCGCTGGACAGGGAGTTTGGATGGTGTTATGGTGGGTACGGGGGTGGAAGTGAAGGTGCCTGTGGTTGGTTGCTGGAATGGCCTTGGGGAGCCTGTGCTTCGTGTCTGGTGTGAGTTCGCAACGGGGACAGCAGCAGTACCCCGCAGTTGTCCGCTCTAACGGAATGACAGAAAACAAAATTAAATAAGGTTTGAGGTAAAAGTTCTTCATTACGTTCAACACTTAACCATACTCTGCCGTTAAACGTTAGCTTCTGTCCAATCACAGGTTGCCTTCCATTTGTCCCATGAGGCCGGTTCGACCAGCGAATTCTTAAATGGAACGTTCGAGTTCTCAGAACTGGTTCTGGCCAGAATGGCTCTGCTCAGCGATCAGAGCCGCTCAGTTCTCCCGCTCTGATCGGCCAAAGCGCGGGAATTAGGAGGGTTGTGTTGTGAACTAAAAAAAATGTACGCGTCCCTTAACTTTTCCATTTAAACTGCCCAGAACTTGTTCTTTTCGGTCGGCCAGAACGGACAGAAAGCGACCTAAGATCTGAAACCACTAACACCTGACATGATTTCCCAGGACTTCGACAGCCTGTATTGAGTTTTGCGACTGAAAGTAGGGAAACTGGAACAGCAATTGGCACTGTGTATAGAATGCACTTACTTTTTCCTTTTTCTCCACCAGATCTGATACGCTCGCCACAATATCTTCCAACGAGAGGCCAGTCAGCGAGCCGTGCTTGTTATTACGAACTTCTTTTATGAAACCTGTCAACTCTAGCCTGAAAACAAAAGAGACGTAAATCTGTAAGCGAAGGTACCCAGCACAAAACAAAGCCAAAAAAGTATCTCAAAGAGAAAAATTCAATTTTTACTGCAGAGGCTTTGTATATAGCGAAATGCATACGAACCAAACGTAATAAATAACCTAACTAGTGAGTGAGAAAAAAAACAAACAAATTGAATCAAAAGCAGAAAACAAAAAAACAGAAAGAAAAACTTCGTAAAATACATGTAGTAGTTAAATAGCAGTAATATTTAGAACTTTCATGGACCCCAATGTATACCTTGTGTAATTGGGATACATCGTAGAAAGCCTCAGCATAATTTTCTCAAAACTATTTGATGGTCTTGGTTTGGGTTCAGATGCCGCGGCAGCAGCAGCAGCGGGCACGGTGGGTACTGCCACACCAGACAGGGGTCTTCCCTCACTGCTCACTTGCACTACACCAGTTCCTTGAGCTGCTGATGTCATGCTCTTGGCTGCTGGTACCGAGTTCAGTTTTGCTTGAGGTAATTGAGGTTTCTGCTGTACTGCTTGGACTGGGAAGCCCCCGCTTGGAGGCTTTGGCAGGTGGCTTTGTGCCTGTGGCATGGTGCTGGGTGTTGCAGTGGCGGCTGGGGTCTGAGTGGCAGCTGGAGGTTTCTGGGTTGCAGCAGCAGCTGTTGCTTTTGTTGTAGCCTTTTTGTCTACTGCCTGACCTGAAGGGAACTGCTGGGGCTGGCCAACCTGTTGCGGCTGTTGTTCGGGGTTTGTGGCCACCTGTGAAAAAATAATCAGTTAAATAGCTTCTTAACTCCTGTTTCCCAGCACCATCCGGGGCATGATACCAGCCATCTTACTTTTTACGGTTACACTTTGTTCCGGAGTCTGGGGCAGTCTGTGATCAAATGGAATGCAATTTAAAAATCAAAGACCGCCAACTGCTTACACATAAGGATTTTTGAATTTGAGCCTAACTTTACTCATTCTCCCTTTGCTGATAAAATGTATACTAGTTTCAAACAAAATGGGCACCCAACTAGACTAGTTTCCATATTTATTACGGGTGCCAGACCACCACAATCAGTCAATTCCAAGGTGTTTGGAGTATTGGGCACATACAGAAAGTGGTGGAAATATACTTTTTAGGGGGCCTTTGCAGCTTGAGGTCACAAAAGACAAGTAACTAGAAAAGTGTGATTTTTCTTTGTTTACATTTCCCAGTGGAGTTTGTCACATTCTTTTGTTCTCCAGTTGGGTGGATATTGTACCATGTGACCTCCAGCTGCAAAACACCTATTTTGTTGCTCCTCTGGAGGTGCACCATACGACTTGCTTCTGAACTTGAAATACAACAACTTTAGTTACCCATTGCTTGAAAGAACACTTACCAACTGCTGTAGGAGAGGAGGGCCTGGGTACTGCGGTGCCCCAGGGATTGACAGTTGAGGAAAGCTGTTGATTGGACGGCCATCTTTCACCAGTTCAATCCGTTCATTAAATGTTGCCTGCAAGTATACAAAGAGAATTATATAATCCGGCCATAACAAACATGAGTGCGATTCATTCAGCACAGACTTTAGGGTGACTGAAGCACGATACTACGTGTTATAATAATGTTCTCTGTCCATTTCATTTTGTGCCAAGTGATAACAATTTCTTTCATACTTTACTTAACAACTATCCCCCGAAGTGGAAGAGAATAGTGAATTATATTCTATGGAGCGGCGAAGCGGCGAGGTGATTGTTTTTTTTATGAGCATATACCAAACCAGTGAATAGTATTTTCAGTTCGCTCTGATTGGACCAATTAGACAAAAACGAACGTAAACAATAAACCGACTACCTGACAAACTATCTGTTGACAGCTTGACTGACTTACAAAATAACAGTAGCAGACTAACTAACAAACCGCTATAAGACTAACTAGAAAAAGACATACTAACTAAGGATCTTTTTTATTTCTTAACTAGAAGTAATCACAGATCATTGCAGTGCGTTCGACCTCTGGACCTTTTGGGGTGGAACAAGAAGCTGGATTTTTTTACTAGACAACTTGACTAGAATCCCAGTTTGGTGTAGTAGTACGCTTCAGGGCCAGTTCATGTTATTTACAACAATAGCATAAGCAATAAGGATAACAGCGCTGAAATTCATCAGATAATAATTGGTTAAGGATTCCACCCCGCAAAGTAGTAATATACCCTGCTACTATTCTACAAGTAGGTAAAGATATTTAGGAGACGGCAGATCAAACTGAACTGCTTTTATCACTCTTTCACTCCTCACCCACTCACCTCACTCACTCACTCACTCACCCACTCACTCACCTCACTCACTTTTAAGCTTTTAATCAGGCTGGCAAAAAGTGGAGTAAAGCAACAAGTGCACTCGTTTTAAATTGGGTTTAAGAAACAACTGCTTTGGTAAGAACCTCTTTAAATGCGAAGTTATGAAAGCAAACATTACTGATTTTAACAAGGAAAATGGAACTCAACAAACAAATGTAGGTATTTCTCATTTTAAAAACTAAGGTGGGCGACAGAAGGGAAGGAGGAGGAGAGCAGCCGGAGGAGGGAAAAGGAAAGAGATTGTAAGTTCACACCTTGCATTGAACAATCCTGCTATGACACTCGCTGCCATAGTTCTGCCATGCCGTAAGGAGTTCCTCAAACTTGGTGGTTGGTGGCAAACTGTGATGTCTGAAAAACAAAAAACAAATGAGAACAGTTGTAAGCATGCTATATTTAATAGCAAGGGAAGGACAAAGATACAAGAACACGGGTGAAGTGTTGCAATAAATGAGAACTGAACGTAAAAATTTTCCTCCCTTCTTGAGTGCTCTAATCACCGAACAGGTCACAGTTAAAGCTCCTCTGTCATGGTTAACTTTGTTACTGTAGTACTATATAAATGTGTCGAAATGTCGTTACTTATTTTTGTGCGATTGTATAATTTCTAAACAACAGGCCGGCTAGAAATAGGAACGTACTTTGCCTGACAAACTGGTTCACGTACTAACCTTCCCCACATGAAATGTTAGTTTCATCGATAAGTTAATTAAAATGTTGCGATTACACATTGATTTCATCAGTTGATAGTGTATGCAATTTTAAGAGCATCTTAAGAACATTTTCAGGTTGATTTTGCAGAAAACACCCGATGTAGAAGAACAAAATCAGCCAAAACACCTGTCCTTTTAAGCGGGTTTTACTGTAGTTGGACACAGTAAATGAAACTTTACTCAATCGCCAAGTGTTACTGGGTGGACATACCGGGCATTTCTCGCCTGTTGCAAATTTTTAACGGTCAGATGAGCCTCTTGAAAAGCTCTTTCAAGGAACCTCAACCCCACATCACGCCGCAGTTCCAGCAGTTTCACCTGGTCAACAAAAAACAAAAAAGAATGACGTTCAGTGATCAATCGCGCCTCCTCGACAAAAACATAACTAAGGGTAGGTAGGGTTGCTATGACGGTGTCTTGGCTGCCGTAATTTAAGGAGTTATGTGGACATTGAAGTACACATATAATCAAACCTATTTAGTATGGACACAGAGCCAAGTGTCCGTGTTACAGGGTGTCCGTTTTATAGAGGTGTCCGTATTAGAGAGCTGTCCGTATTGTGAAGGTACCATATATAATGGCACTTTAATTGGCCAATAACACTTGGCATCGTGATGCAATTGTGTTAACTAAATTTTTAAGCCTTAATTTGAGCATTAAGAGAATAAAGAGAACAAATAAATTGAGCAAACATTCATGTTTCCAAAACGAAGTGTCTGCAACAGAGAGATATCAGTACGGACAGGTTCTACCTCTCACCTCGGCATCTCCTGCTCTCGCTTGCTGAGTCTGACCATAGATCGTGAGCTTGCTTAACTCTGCATCCTTCAGTGACTGCTGTTCAGACAGCTGGGACAAACTCTCCCTTAAAGAAACATTTCAAAACCACAGTAGCAAAACAGTCAGATCGTGGTTGAAATGACAAACCAAATTAGCACCGAAAGAAAGAAAGTCCATACGCTTACATATCGTAATGGTTTATACAATAATGGCATGGTAATTACACATGGCTGGTTGATCGAGGTGTAACTCATTGTTTAAACTTTATGTAGGGCTTTGAATTATCGGCCATTGTCAACTTTACAGCTACTTAATGAAGTCAAATGATTTTACGAATATCAATTCTTCTTCCCTTAATGTACAGCAGACCATAGGTTTTCACTCGGTGAGACGACGAAGTTACACAGGGAGGGTTAAGGGGATCGCTATTTGAATTTTGAAGAAAGGGGATCTTGTCAGTGCAATAACTTCTTTCCTTGCTTTTTAACAAGACATGCGATTCTTTCCAGAAAAGCAGAGTATGATATAAAGTTTATGGAATATTTTTTTCCTTGCCTTAAGGATCCGCCAGGACTCCCCCCCCCAAATTTTCCAACAAGAGTCAAATGGTCTACCCCTAAGTGAAGGGTTAAGAAACTTGACAAATACTACAACTCCGCTTAACTAGGGAGTGAGAAAAAAAGTGAGGGCTTATTTAGAAACCTCAATAGCCGAGCTTGACAAATACTACAACTCTACTTAATCCATGATAGAAGTGGTCACTAAAAAAATAACACAAACTTTAGGAGTTGTACTGACTCCAAAGACCGTTAGTTTCCTGTGTTGAGGTACTTACTTTTCACTCTGCACTTGGGCCTTAGATTCTGAGAGTTCTTTCTTGAGATTAGCAATGCTCGCCTTGTAACTATATATTCATTTATTAGAGGAATACAAGATCTTAGAACATTACTGCTGTTGCCTGGAACGTAAATGTTACATACAAAGGTTAACTAAAACGAAAAATCGAACTTAGTTTCCTATTTATTAGTTTGTTAAAGAGAAGCAAGATCTTAGTAGATTATCTACATGTTCATTGCCTGGAACGCCAACACAACATGTAAAGTTCAAGCGAGGTCGAACTCACTATTCTATGCATTCATTTAACAAAGCAAGCAAAATCTTAGTATATAATGAATATAATGCCTGGAATGCAAACAATATATACATAAAAAAGGCAAGCAAAAGCATCACTATCCTATACATTCATTTATGAAAGGGAAGCAAGACCTAACTCTATTGCCTGGAACACAAACAACACATACAAAGGCCACGCAGGATCGAAATCATTGTCTTACTTTTCGTCATTTCCAACCATCTGCTGCTCCAGACCAGTTACTTGGTTGGTTAGTTTTGCAATTTCCTTCTCAAGGTTCTTTTTCTCTGCAGAATGCTCTTTGTTTGTCGTCTCATGTTCTTTCTTAATTTTCTGAACATAAAGTGCATGTTTGTATTAGTTATTATACCAGTACTTTACTGTGAGCTCCTCGCCCCTCGCTTACCTCAAGATAAACCAACCATTAAATGTAATGCCAGAATTTGCCATTTATTTCACTTTGCTTTTTTTAAAATTTTTACCAAGCAAACAACAACAGGGTTTCAATGCTCAAGGGAAAAGCTGCAGCAACGACTTCGCCACACATCTACTAAAGCTACAAAATATATTTGCAACAGTCAATAGTAGCCTAAACGTTACAGCACTACATGTTTTCGACAATGTGTTTTCTCACTGACACTAGAAAGTAGGAGAGAAAGAAAAAAAAGGTAGGGAGGAAAAAAAATACAGACAGGAGATCAAAACATTTTTCAAAAAATACCAGGCCTGCTTTTATACAATCAGGTGTTTTCAATTTCAAGGAATTTTATCAATAAACTTTAACCACATACCAATACAAATACTTTTAGTGAGTTCAACCACGAACAATGTACAAACCCAGGGCAAACTAACCTCAATTTTGTCCTGAAACTCCGCGGCTTTTTTCTTGTATTTCTCCATTTCTTGTTGGTGTCTATTTTGATGATAAGCTTGTTTACTTTCAGCATCCTTCAGCTTTTCCTGCAACGAGTCCCTCTCTGCCATCACTTTGTAATACTCAGCTTTGTAAGGCTCCTGTAACGGTTCTGTCATGATTGCCTTTGATTTTACTAACGGCTGAGTTTGTGTTCCTTTAGATTTGTTGCTGATCACACTCTCCGAGACAATTGCACCCAACTTTCCATTAGGCTGCTTCTGTAAATCCTGTCCACAACTTTCACCTGGAACAATTTTATCACCAGCTACACCATTTTTAAGTGGAGTTTCTGGTGGGAGTTCAAACCCTTTTTGTTCACTCTCCTTAGCTTTTTCATCCTTAACTTTAAAGGAATCAGTTTTCTTGGAATTTAAAACTTCAACAGGTTTACTGGTTTCTAAACATTCTGTTGGTTTAGCAGAACCCACGTGTTTGCCTACACTCCCATGATTCGACTCTGCTAGTTCGGTAGTTCTACTTGGTTCATTGTCGCTTCTGACACAAGTAGAATCCTCAGTGTTGACACCCGCTTTGTCATTTGAAGCAGTCAACTTTCCAAAGGTCTTTGATGATAGTCCTTGATTGCTTCCCAAATCCTCAAGAAACCTAGAATCAAGACTGGCATTCCAATGACCATTAACAACCAAACCAGCACTGTCATTTTTTGCAGTATCACCTCCATGTGAAGGATTTGCAATACTTCTGAAGTCAACAGGAGCCATGTTAAGAGAAAATGGATTTAACGAATCTTGTGACGTTGAATGTATATTAGAAAAAAGAACATCCTTGGAATTTCCCTCACTGCGATTGAAACCACTGCCTGATTCCAAAGATGTTTCTGAAGAACTCTTTGGTATAAACTCCTTGGCATTAGGATTAAACTGTGGTGACAGGCAGCCTCGGTGAGACGGAAAATAATCTGGTGAAGAAGTTAAGTCTTGTGCAGCAGCCATAGAAGTCACATCGCAGCTAGTCATTTCCCCAGGCAACAAGTTTTTAAACTTGCCTATTTTTGCGATACTTTCTTCAAACTGCATTTCCTCTGTAAGCATAATCTTTGTCCCTTTGAACATAAATTCTGGTGACTGAGCAAGAAGTTGCCTAAGGCCTCCAGCCTTGTGAATAATAACTTGATAGTTATCCGGGAGCATGCTCAGGGGTTGAACAATCTGAGGGTCTGCAAGTTGCAGTGCACCAGCAACAAGGAGTGTTTCTTTCAACATCCTGTGAACAACACCAACAATGTTTATTCAATAAAGCAACTAAGAAACACAGCCCAATGCCTATCAACATACAACATGGATACCAAAACAAAGGCTTCAGAGACTATGCGTTTTACTTTATAAAAGTATAACTTCCAACTTTTGTTTAGATGTTGTAGCTTTTGTAGAGGGAGTGGATAGTAGAAATGGGAAAAGTGGGAGGGAAGGGGAGATGACAGGAATTAGCCACCCAGTTAGTTTTATCAGGTTTCTCCTCACTGGATAAATGTAAAGGCAAATATTTCTGCATGCACCTGAAGGCCGTACCACTTCTAACAATTTGTTTCCATAGCACCTGCAATTGAAACACCCTTTTGTTTATTTAGTTAATTTCAAGATTACTTGAAAATGGAGGCGAAAGATTATGATAGGTATCCTAAAATAATCGGTGACAGAACCACACAACAAGCTTGACAGCCTGGCCTGGACAGAGTTAACACAACAAATGGTTACACGGTACTTACGATGCCACATAGTCCCTGACTGTATCGACATCCTGTTCCCTGTGAGCACTCCCAAAGGCAGTCACAACATCATAACCTGGACCGGCAGGTGCAGCACTGGACCTGTATTCTTGTTCAAAGGCCTCTGCTTGCTCCTGAAGATGAGGCGGCACTGCAAACGGAGCATCGTAGCTACTCCAGCCTAGTGGTGCTGCTTGCACTGAATAGCTGCAACCACAATCATAACATTGTTGTTATTAAATAAAAACTGTAGTAGTAGTAATCTTTATTTCGCCAGGGTAATCCCTTCAATACAGACTGTACTGTTATCCATAGAAACCCTAGAGTTTAAAAATTTACAACATACGTTTAAAAACTTATTACAACCTATTTACAAAATGCAAGGTACATTTACAAATATATAATTATACTAAAATCAAAATTGAGACTATGATTATAATAGATGTAGTTTGAAAAAGGTATACACTTACAGTTACTTGAAATAAAAAATTATTTCAAAACGGACATAGATAATGACGTTTTACTCTTATTTAGTAAATTGTTGCAAAGCTTTGCTCCACTGTAGTAAAAACACGCTCTTGCTATTTCGGTTTTAACCCTTGGTACCATAAGATTGTTTTTATTTTTCCGTAACTCGTATGGGCAACTATTACATTTGAAATACTGTTTAAAACTAACTGGTTCTAACTTCTTGTTCCGAAGAGGCAAGATAGTGAAAACTGAACTTTTTGCACGAAATAGCGATCTAAATCTGTCTTCCGTACTGGTTGTCAACCGCGAGTCAAACGCCAAAGCACTGGAAAGTTGTTTAAAGGATCGACCCGTGAAAAGAAGGAAGGAAAGAAGGAAGGAAAGTGGCATGATAACTACACCTGTTACCACAAACCTTGTAATAAAAGTTATCAAGTTGACAAATTTGGCTTTTGCTGCTGGTGTTCTGATGTAGGCGAACGACATTTTTCGTAACCCAGGGCCATATTGCTTGACATGTTCAAATAAGTACTAAGGGGAGGGCTCAGAAGTCTTAAGGCCTGGCTAAACTAGGATACATGTAGCGCGCTACATTGTCGCGTGCTACATGTATCCTTAATGTTTCTTTGTTT
>JAOBRG010367249.1:0-12083 GCA_027574985.1 Umimayanthus nakama | reverse complement strand
CCCCCCCCCAATGTCGAGTCACTAACGGTGCCACCCTAATCTCAAAGTTGCTCCGCGGTCCCTTCATTTCTTCTCTTCTCCTTTTGTTTTGCGCTCTTATTGAACTTCAGAAAGTTGGATAAAAACATGATTCATGAAAAAAGTCCAAAACTTGACAATATTCGGACAAACTCGCAGCAATTGTGTAAATACTTCCAATATTCACGACACAAACCATCTAATTCACGCAAAATAAATACATATTTGAGTTATCAGAAGTTCAGTTGACTTATTAGAAGTGCGAGATAGCAGCAACTTGAAACATCGGAAGTTCCAGCTACCACTGGAAGTAAACTCTTTAGAAAAACGAACGACATGAAGAAACCGTTTTATGTTTGTTAGTAATTGCAACTTATTCCCCTAAAAGAATATTGTCAAATTTTCGGGTTCTTGTTTTACGTTAATAGTGAGCGCGTAAATCATAAATATCACAAAAACATTCATACTGCAACTGACGCCTAGAGTTGATTTTTAGAAGTCCCACAGACTGCAATTAAACTAAAGCTTAGCCAGGAGAGAGCAGCCGAGTTCCTATAGCTTAGCTGTGGTGAGTAGAAGCCTCATGTCGTCCAAACTGCGCTGAAGATAGGCGCTGAAGTGGCCCGAGTTGGTCTGTGGATTGCTGTTCCACGTCGATACACCAAATATCACTTGATCGTTCTTAGGGTTGTAACATATACCGTAGCCATCTGGGACAGCCGGGCCGAACGTGAGAAAAAGATCGTAAGGAGAGGGAACCTAGGTACAGAATAGTATTAATCATAATTAACATCATCATCATCATCATCATCATCATCACAATAATCACATCACCATCTTCATCATCATCATCACCATCATCACCACCACCATCATCACATCACCATCATCGCCATCATCACCATCACCATTATCATCACATCATCATCATCATCACCATCATCATCACCATCATCACCATCACCACCATCATCACATCATCATCACCATCATCATCACCGTCATCACCACTATCATCACCATCACCGTCACCATCACCATCACCATCACCACCATCACTATCATCATCATAATCACCGTCATCACCATCATCATTACCATTATCATCATCACCATCATCATCATCATCACCGTCATCACCATCATCACATCACCATCATCACCACCATCATCACATCACCATCATCCTCATCGCCATCATCACATCACCATCACCATCATCATCACCATCATCATCATTATCATCATCACCATCATCATTATCGCCATCATCATCGCCATTATCACCATCATCATCACCATCACCACATCACCATCATTATCATCATCATCATCATCATCACCATCACCACAACACCTCATCACATCACCATCATCATCGCCATCATCAACATCATCATTATCATCATCATTATCATCATCATCACCATCATCATCATCACCAACTTCATCATCATTATCATCATCATTATCATCATTATCATCATCATCATCATCAGATCACCATCACCACCATCATCACACCACAATTATCATAATTATCACCATCACCATCATCATCATCGTCATCGTCATCATTATCATCATCATCACCACCGTCATCACCATCATCATCACCATTATCACCATCATCACCATCATCACCATCATCATCATCACCACCATCATCATCATCATCATCATCAGCGTCAACATCATCATAATAATAATTTTTATTTCAACAATATTCTAAAACTTCAAAAACCTATTTGCATTGTTAAAAAAAGCTAAAATTCGCATTACTAAAATTATATGGAGTAAAACATAAAAGAGAAATGATCAAAAACAAAAAACCAATAACATAATTATATTTATATAGTATTAGTAAAGTTGCACTGGTGACTATCGAAGATTGGTCGAGAACTTCCTTCTCTCTTGCTATAATCACCGCTAGGTGACAAAAGCAATGACGTGCACGCAAAGCATGTTTAGGCGCGTATTGTTTAAAATGAAAAATAAACTTTTTTTTAGAAAGTTTGCTATTTTTGTTTTATTTTCTGGAATAATCACCAGTGCAGTTACACTAAAACAATTAGTCACCTCAGGCTCTGTGAATATCGCGATAGTCACCTCGACTTCGTACATTCCCCGATATTCACGTCGCCTTCGGTGACTAATTGTTAAATAGTAAAGATATAACAATAATAATAATAATGAAAACAATCGATGAACATTTAACAGAGGTATTATAATGAGTTTTTAATTTAGGTATCTTAAGACAGGCATTGCAGGCTAGGTACGCGCCCTATGTACGTTCATTCCAAACGTTTACGCTGTAAAAGCATTAATATTTATTTATAAGGCGCAAGTTTCAGAATCTAATTGATTAAATATCCAGTTGTAGTTTCATAAATTAGTGACTACACTAATCTGCCAAAGTTCTAAATGCTAAAGTGTTAGTATTTAACTTAAGCGGAAGAATACATCAAAACAACGCTCCAAGCGAGAGAAAGTTTTCGCACTATCGTGACATAGGTTCTCTTGTGCCTGGAGAAATGCAATTTGAATGGTGCATACAACAATAAAGCCTTCAATAGCGAAAATGTTCTAGGGATATTTTTAAACTCCTTGCTGGATTCTTCCGTTCCACCCACCAACCAGTGCACTAGGTACTAAAACAAGAACTGACTGCAAAACTCCACGAGTGCCACCTTTAACTTGGAAAAGATGACACTTAGGTAAATGATCTTTTTTAACTGTTTCTGCTAGCAAAACTTAAACGGGCTTACCTGACTGGTGGAGAGTTTAAAATGCAAGGCGTAGGAGAAGGAGTGGTCCATGAACAGGTCTGGCAGGTTCATACCAGACTCCAACGCGGCCAGCTTCAGGCCCAGTAAGTGCCTGTCAACTCCCTGGCCGTCGCACGTCTGCATGGGAAAACATCGATGATTTACATGCAGATTTAAACAGGTTAATACATAGATTTACCTACAGGTTTATACATAGATTTACACAAAAATTTACCCCTAAAAAATTGCACATAGACTTACACACAGATTACAAAGTTTTGCACAAAGAGTTAACAAAGATTTACACAGATTACACACTGATTACACAAAGGTTTACACAAAGATTTACAAATACCGTATTTCCTCGAACAAACACCGCGGCGTTTATTGAATTTTTCATGATTTTGGTGCGGGCGTTTTTTCGAGGGCGGCGTTTATTTAAAATGCTGTTTCTTGAATTCCCCGCACCCAAAGAGACAGACACGTAACTGCGGTGCGGTCGAGCAGAAACAGAGCACACGATAACGATAAATCACATTATTTTTTTAAAACAACCAACCGTAACTTTTCTTTAAAATGTTGGAAAAAGGTAGTTCTTTGTCTGGCTGTACTGATCAATCTTTAGAGTTTTAAAACTAAAACTTGTTGCCCTTGTAAACGCGTAAGAAATTAGATGAATTTGATGTTGTGAATTTTTGCCTGTGTCATTCAAACTTTAAACTACTATCACCCTGTCATATTTTTGGTGGATTTACACACAGATAACACAAAGATTTTTCCATAGATTTACATAAAGATTTGCACATCACACAGACATTTACACAGTTTCACACAGCGGCCTTGGTAACAATATACAACAAGAGCATCAAGTACATCATATTGTATTTTCACCACATTTTAAATATATTCACGTTTAGAAACGTAGAAATACTCACGGCACTGTAGGTCTTTTGTGTGGCAAGGAGAAAATGGGAAGGGAAGGAAGAGAGGAGAAGAGGGAAGGAAATATATGAAAGAAAGGGAGGAGCTCCTTAGTTTTCACTGAAACTGAAAGGGACTATTCTCTATCATTTCTTGAGGTTCGTTCAAGTTTTGTCTTTTTAGTTATAAAAGACCTGCATAATGCTAACTTCAATATTTCCCTCAGTATAATTTACAAAGAGAATTGTGGTGATCTTGGAGGTCTTGAAGCAATTCCTTACCTCTTTAGTGTACTTCGTGTGTGCCTCGATGGCCTTCCTCATGAGAGCCAACCTCTCCGCATTCTGCAGAAAACGCAACAGGACAACAAGTTGCACGCCTTCTTTATAGAACCATGAAATTTTAGTCGAGCCTCGTTGTTCTTAACTTTTTAGGAAACTTCAGCCTCAACTGTTATAAAGCTGTTCTTGTTTTTAAAAGTACTCATAAGCACAACAACAGTAAAAATAACTTCTAAAATGTTCCAAATCTACCTTACTTGTGATGATCAAGCCGAATAAATCGCAACGGAAATTCAATCAGGGACCGCCTCGAAGGGGGGAGGGGGGGAGGGGCACGTTCCCCCAATATTATTAAAATTATAAAGAGTAAGAAAAGGTGACTTGTGCTTCCCCAATATTGAATCACTCATGGCGTGACCCCAATCTCAAAGTTGCGCTCCGTGGTCGTGATTCGGAGTATTTCAACGCTCGATACAGTCGAGTTTGAGTATTTCATTAAGAAAAGTAATTTCTCGTATAAAATGGAATGGGTCTTTTTTTTCAGTCGGCGGCTAAAAGAACTTGATTGGCCAATATATTCGTGTACACCTTGCGTAAAGTTGATGATGTCAGGATTCGAATGGGGATTCGACTGAAAGAGAAAATGTTTTACTAATGGAAAACACCAATCCTTTTCATCTTGTAGGAATGGAAAGGTGTGGAGTATCTCCAGAGGTCATTCGTTTGTCCCCAAAATTTTTCCATTGGGATGGTTCATTCCATTTGTCAGTCAAATCGAAAGTAGAAAGCGCCCAGGGTTTATCGGTTAGAGCCGCTCAGTTCTGTCGTTCGGAACGGTACAAGCGTGGAATTTGGCCAATTACAGCGAGAAAATTGCACGCGTGCGCCCCAACCTTTCTATTAACGATGGCAAGACTTGTACTAGAAAAATGAAAAGCATTACTTTCTCTGCTTTAAAAAATTAACCTTGCAAAAAACTCTGGTTTTCAGTATGCATTGGCAAGTAAGCTGAATATGGGTTTGATTAATAGGAGTTGATATGGGATGCTTTTCGCCGTAAGGGTTGAACCGCAGCGAACAATAACGATTCGAGTGTTATTCCTATGTCAGAGCAAACTTGTTCACTTTAGCCTTCTAGAATCTAGTTTCTTTAACACGAATATTCTTTCTGGAACAATATTGTATCAAGAACGAAGCTCATCCAATACACAATCTGCCTCGATACTTTAACGCAAAACAAAACAATATGCACGGTTCCTTCAACATAAAACCATGGAGCTTCGAAGTTTGTTTAGCTTCACAATCATTTAGTTGTGTTAACTATGGCAAAAACAACCGCCTTAAAACAGCTTTATCACTTTTAATTCCGCTAGACATTTCTAAAATTCAACTAATAAGTAACTAGCTTCTTACTTGACAACCACCCTTAAAACTTCAAACTATACCAATACAATTTAAGTGTAATGAAGCTGCAAGGAGATTTTAGTGAATTAAGTATCTTACTGATCATCTTAACGCCTTTGGTTGTACGTTGTGTCCGACTAACGGCAACCCGTGACAATCTTCAGAGCAACGAGAAACTGAATACTTGTTAGGGTTCCCGATAATAGAAAGAGTGGTGAAAGTGTACACTGTTCCTTCAACCAAAACTACAAAAATTTAGATTTACACACTAGCAAGAACAAGACAGCAGTTTAAGGTAAACGACTTACCGTTTTCCCTGGGTAAACCATGGCTTTCACAAAGTCGGTGGACACTATCGATGCTGAACGGATGGTGTCTGTTCGCCCAAGCTGGAACTTGCGAGTGGAGCCCGTCTCATAAGTGGGTGCCACGTGACCGTGCAGTCTATCGACAGAATTTGGACAAAACTTAGTGTCGAGCGCTCTTATAAACTTGCACAGTAAACGATACAGGGAACCGGAAGAATGGTTTTGACGCCCTTCTTTGTTTTTAAATTTTTTGAACACTTGTTTATATGTTTAATTTGAGGTATCGTGGCGTGGAAAGATTTTTTCCCTCGATCGTTCGTGGAAACCTTTCTTTTACACTTTCTTTTTTTTCCCAACCACAAAGAAAATAGTTAATAATTATTACACGAGTACGAGTTAGATATGATACATACGCAACTTTCAGGTTCAAAATTCAACTGTTAACTTATGAAGCTTTTTTGAACTGTTGCCAACTGAAATGAACGAAAGACACGATATTGTCAAAACGAGAATCAGTTGAGTTTATGGATGCTTCACAAGCTAAATTATCACCAAAAGCTGCGTTTTACAACTGTTGACTAAAAAACCATCGCCTCAACAGTGAACACAGCTTGGGGAAGAAACGCAAACACTGACTTGTGCTCATTACTATGTGAGTTGGAAGCAAAAACTGCAAAAGTAAGGAATTGTTTCCAATTAAGTTAGCAAATGTATCTAGTCGATTTTCTCTTCTTCACAAATGGTATTGTGGTATTCAGAGCGTCAGCTTGATGGCCGAGATACTTACAGCTACTCGAAGGACGTGATGACGGAATATACTTTATGCACACTAAAATTTCTGATAATTTGTACACTCAACCACATAGCCACCAGGCTTAATTAAGTTTAGTTTACTTAGCTTCGCCCATATTACCCAAAGGTGCAAAAGAAAAAACAAATAAAATAAAGTAGGCAAATAGTTAATAAATAAATAAAGCACTCAGGCAAGAAAACGTTAAAGCGTAAGCCAATTAGAGCCTCAAACGGAAGCTTGCATTTTGGCAACTTTTAAATGTGCAAGTGTCAATATTTAGAAGATCTGAACAAGAGAACCTTTCCAAGAAATTTTAAGTAATTTTGAAGACTTAGCGTAAATGATACATATGTACTTATTAAAAATTACTCTGCGACACCACACTGAATATTAGCTGTTAGTATTAACCAAACAGGTGGATAGCACTTTTCGCGCGCTCTGATTGGTTCATCAGAATAGGTATATCCTAAGATATTCACCTCCAGACGAAATTTTCAAAATGGCGGCTCGTTTTGCCAATGTTGCGAAAGAGGAAATTCGTCAAATGAACGTAGAAGCTACTCCTGCAAACACAAAATCCACCTGTTTGGTTAATACTAAAACAACTATCCCCCTCAGTCTCGGTGCCTAGTGAAAAATATTCACTATTCACCTCCACTTCGGGGGATAGTTGCTAATTATAATCAGCTAATATTCAGAAAGTCGAGTAAAAACAATTGTTTTATTAAATGCAGTTTTATTGAATACAACAACAAATTATCTTTCACCGACAAATAATTATTTGAAAATAGTGTGTGAAGCAGCCGCCGACTCCGGGCAATTAGGACATTTTCTCTTTATTGGGCTAAATCATTCCAGAGTTTTCCACATATAGCCAATCACTAGAATATGAGCTGATAACCGGTGACCACCCAACCAATCAAATTGCCTGAAATCGAATAACCATTGGAGTGTGTTTAATAATTCCATGTACCCTGCTGTTTACCTGTAAAAGGTGAGTTGGTAGGCGATCTGTAGATAGGCGTCTGGGCTCAGCCGTTGTTTCTTTATGAACCCTTTACCATACCGATCGTAAACAAAGCATCTAATGTCTACATCATTCACCAGACTGAAGAGTACAACAATAAGAAACACAAATCAGTAAGATTTGAGTACAGCAGGCTTCACACTCATTCTCTGACTTCACTGCCCAAATGGTACTTTTCACTAATCTGTACACAAAGGAAACTTTCGTTAACCTCGCGCCAACTGCAAAGACGAGCCAAAAGTAGCCTAAAATAACTTAGTTTTTGATACTACCAAACCAGAGCGCAACTCCAGAATACTCCAAAAACTGCTTGAAAATGGCAAGTCCTTTTTCTGAAAAAAGACAACATCACCAAAAACGTCTGTAGATATAATTCGTTGACCTTCCACAAGCATGTGTAAGTCAGCCGGGACTGACCTTTAGTTAGGGTCCTGAACTTTTTTTGGCTACTCCCGCCGCGCAATTGGGCAAGGTGTTTCAACCTAAACCTACAAACAGGATATGGCTTTTTGACAGACAGTGTTTGACATGGTAAACTTTTCAACTCTGTTACTGTTATAGATGTTGCTTCTCTGACAATAATTCAGTCTAAAAAAATGTTTCTTGCATCTAAGTTCGGTGAGCTGCTATACACTGAGTAGTATAAACAGGACCAGGCCTTTGCCCTCTGTCAAAACTCTTTCTGCCCCCGCGGGTTGTACTGTCTATGGCTCAACCGCGCCCAAGGAGCTGAGTTGGCGCAGGATTTCAAACGCAGTAACGATAGAATCTGGCCTTTATACCTGTCAATACTTTGTATAGCAACTTGGATTGCCTCCACTGTTTTTGGTTTGAGATTCCACTTTAGTTTGACTGGAGTAGGGAGGCCAGATAAGCTGGTGCTTGGCGAAATCTTCTGATAACCATCACTGAAATAGTTAAAAATGTCAGTTCGTCATTGTGTTCATACTCACAGCAGCATTCTTTAAAACTTTAACTAAACCCCTTTGTAAGAGCCGCATGCATCTCATCTATACTAAGGCACAATCAACATGTGTATGTATCGGCGCATTTTTCTAACTTTCATAAACAGTGACAATGACGTGTACATTCACTCTATGTGGTATTCGTCCAAAGCATTTATCAGAATGCAACTGTCTTCATGTAGCTGTGTAACAAGACATAACCTGGTGTTGTTTGGCGTTTCCTTGCATGGTATGTGAAGGAACAGTATGGTGTGGTGTGGTGTAGTATATACCTCTTCTCAATCGAGTGCGAGGTCCGTACCGTAAGTTACGGACCCGAGTTTTTTTCTTTTCCAGGGGCCATGAGGAAAAAGAAGGGGCGGTACTTACCGTACGGATCGAGCAAACGAGGTTAATAAGATGTTTATTATATGGCTTTTCTTTCTTCCTTCCAGAAGTGAAACTGACTTTGTACTTCAACTAATTTTTCCTTTTGGTCGATCTATTTTGAAACACGCGCGAAAATTCCGCGCTTTTCACTGATTCATGTCGTGTTAGTTGAGTTTATATCAGCCAATCACAATGAAATTTCGAGCTTAATTTGTCAGTCTTTTCAGTTTGTCTTGCAAGTTTTATCGGAATTAAGTATAAGTTGTTTGACTTCTTTACCCTACTACTTTACCCTAAAAAGGCATGTTGTCTGTAGTGGCAGGACAAGATTTAAGAACAAGGATGTCTACAGTCGGGATTAGGAACTCATGCTTTATGTAAAGGCCGACTGAAAGTTACGACGGAGAAGCGACTGTTGTCAGTTGAAAAAGGTTAGCAATTTTGGAAATTCTTACACTGATACACATAAGCTGCTTTCGTATAATTATTTATAACAGTTTTAACTTGTCAAGTTCGTTCTTAACCGATACCGATATTTTGATTGATAACAGTTTTTCGTTGTAAATCAGTTCGTGCCAATCGTTTCGTTGTGAGTATTTATCTAAAGAGTAACCAAAAAACACCAGAAATATCGTTTGGTGTTGCAATGAAGTGGACTTGGGATTAAAATTGAAGGGTTATTAGTTAATAAGCTTCAGAAAAAAAAAATCTGTAATGTCCCCTACTTTTGAATCAACACTCTAGTAACTTGTGACAGCATTGAAGACTTTGTTCTACACCAAAGTGTAATATTTTGTTCCCGAAAACATTTCCGTCAAGAGCGAATGTTTTTCCTGTTCAGACCAACACTCAACAGACAACAGCACTCAAGGTTCTTTTTACGGAGGAAATATTTATCTACGAAAGTCAATTTGAGGGTTACATGTAGTCACGCTTATACTCATATAGATCTTGCTTGATTGTTTTTGTCCACAAAAGTTTCAGTGTTTTACTTTAGTGGTTGTCGTCGTGAATTCAGTACTTTAGATTTTAGTGGTGTTTTCTACTTACAACAGTTCCGATTGCTTTTTTAAAAAATTATGTAAAGGTTTAGCTGTTGTCTTGTCAAAAGTTTTTGTACAACACTGCTTGTTCAAATGCTCTTGTGTTTCGGAAAACAGAACAGAGGTATTTGAGCTAATTAGGTTCGCGCGATTTGTTGTTGTTGTCGACAATTATCATACTCAGTTTTTAGTGAAGTGTAGTTATTTTTGCTTTTCTGTTTTTTTTTACGAGTCTTTAAACAGCCTGCTCTTAAACCAAAACACTGTACAAATGAAGCAAAAACAAACAGACAAAAGAAAGCAATAGTGACATGTCTGTCCGGGTCGGTACCGTAAGTTATTGGACTTCCAATTGATCAATCAAAGCTAGCGAAACTAGCCAGCCATATAATTAGGTATGGTATGGTGTGGTGTGGTAGTATACGACCACATATGGTATTTGATGGTGGACGATATGGAATGGTATGGGATGACCACATATGGTGTGGTATGGTATGGTACGGTACATATGGTGTGGTATGACCACATATGGTACGGTATTCGGTAACATAGTATGGTATGACAACATATGTTACGGTATGGTATGAACATATATGGTTTGGTGTGGTATGGTACGGTATTGAGTGGTATGGTATGATATGGTATGGTGTGGTATGGTATGGCTTTGTAAAGTATGGGTGGTATGGTATGAAATGGTGTTGTGTGGTATGGTATGGTATGGTGTGGTTTGATGTGGTATGGTATGGTATGTTGGGTTATGGTGTGGTATGGTAAGGATGGTAGGGTAGGGTATGGTATGGTAAGGAATGGTATAGTATAGTATGGTATGGTATATATGACTATGTATGGTATTCACCTCAACAACAACAACAACAAAATTTATTTCCACTTTAAGTGCATTACATAAAATTCAAGACAAAAAATAAATAAAACTAGTTGACAGTGGTTGGCTACCCGAAATAACTATGTGAGCTAAACTAGTCGGGTACCCATTTTATTTTGGAATTGCAGTATATAAATCAGGGAAGAAGGAAAAGATAAATGAATAAATAAATAAATAAATAAATAAAAGTTGTTTGGTTTATAAATTATACAAAGTGAGAAAATTGCTGTTATGAGGCGATTGATGAGACGTGCGTGGGCGATCGCCCGCCTCTCATTGCATGATAGGCCTGCACATCATTTAAAATAGTGGAGATATGCGACATAGAGTGAATTGCTGCAGGAAATATCATTCACCACACAAACTTTACTAACCTTTGATGGAGAACATGGTTGAGAAGTACTGCCACAGGCGGACCCTCTGCAGCCGAGTGTTCATAACACAGGCCACAATGACCATCCTCACTTACTAAAAACTGAACAACAAACAAATCGCAATCACGGAGACCTGTACGTGGGGCGTTAATGAAACGAAACTAAACTTTTGGCAGTAGCTTGAAAACTTTTTACATTTATTGTTAAAGACAGTACTTCAAATAGTAGAAAGTTCCATATTTAGAAATTACGATAAGCAAAAGAACACTGAACGGTACAACATCAAGCTCCAGTCACACGACCAACCCCACATTGCCGATTCTGCCCTCATTTTTGTAATTTTCTTAAGCTTTTCTCACTTTTAGTCAAATGTGTTTTTACTTGCGGTGATGGGCTGATTGCCTTCATAAAAAGGCAATAAAAATTAAAATGCGTCTGCATCAATGAACGGCTTTCCGCATTCCTTAAGTGCAATGGCAAAAAGTCTGAAACATGTTTCAAACTCTTTGAGTTCCTGTCAGAAACGAGGTTCAAATCCTGACTTCTGTTCTGTCAAACTGTATCAAATCGTAACTGGTTTTTGTTCCTGATAAAAATGTGTTTTGTAATTACTGTCTGTTCAGTTTGCGATACGTAGTTAGAAAATGCAAATTTCTAAACCAAACATCATTCAGGCAGTCTGATTTGATTGTCTCACGTGTGCTAGCGTTATCTGTTTTAACAGTTGTAAACAAAATGTGGAACATTATTTTCAATTTCTAATTAAGAAATGGTCCATTCTTGGCGTGCATCTATCGAGTTATGGACGCGGAGAGAAGCGTTCGAGTTGCACGAGGCGAAGCCGGGTGCTTTTCTAGCTTCTCGAGTGCTCTCCCAACTTCCCAAGTGCATCCATAACTCGATAAAGGCACAGCTTAAGTATGGACCAT
>JAOBRG010367238.1:0-12084 GCA_027574985.1 Umimayanthus nakama | reverse complement strand
GCTCTTTTGATCTGTGCCAACGACTCTTGTAGCAAATCCTTTATGCTAGTCATCAAAGATCGGTTGTTTTGTTCTATTGATACTTGAACTAAAACACCCACTTTTTCGCGGGAAAACTCCATTTCTTTTCTTGTGTACAGTAGCAGTCGGAGCCTATAGTGACTAAACACGAGCTCTACTCATCTAATATACTTAAATTGCTTCCCATGATACACTTCGATTGACTCGAACCAGTCCTGCTGTTGGCTACGTGCCACAGAAATATCAATTTCTGTCTACTTTGTTTTCTACGATCACTTATTCGCCATAAATTATATTTTATACAATTAACAATTATTCCACGAGCTCGAGTCGTACATGAGCTGATAGCCCTATCAACTCATTACAACGAGAGTGAGTGGAATAATTGTTTTATTATATACATATCATCAATCAACATTCTTTTCAATAGTCGAATGGTACTTTATTCCGGCAACTTTATTTGTGAGTTGTGTTCATGTTTGAGTTCCTTTAACAAACACCGGAGTTTTGTATGAATGTTTCAATGTTTAATTCAAATTTATAATTACTTGAAATACTTCTTCATTTCTGTAAACGTACCTATAAGAATCTTGACTCCATTTTTGTTTGCCTTTTTGGTGTTTTCTGGTTTGGCTTTTTGAGTGAAGCCACAACTTCTTCCTTTGTCGGCTAGGCAAGCCTAGGATACATGTATGTACGCTGGAAGTCCACAGATTGATAAAATTAGTTTTTTAAAAAAAAACAAGCACATTCATTAACACCTGTACTTCCTTTGGCTTTGATCAGGGACAAAAATAAGACATTTTTAAAGCAATAATTTGTCTGACAGTGGATAAGATAAACGGTATTGTGTTTATTGGAAAAACTTTCAGTGTTAAAACAACAAATGTGTCGCAAACTTGGCTTCAGGAAACTGTATTCACAATCATATTTCTTCTAAACACTAAGAACACAGACACAGTTGAAGATATCAACAAAAACATTATTAAAGGTCTTGCTCTGAGTTATTCAGGAAGAAAGAGAACTAACATTCTTAGCTGTGTGTCTCAGCAATATTGAAATAAAGAGTTGAAAGAATGTTTTTAAATATTGTAATTCAAAAGGAGAAGAAGTGCCAAATACTGATCATGAAATAACAAAAGCAAGAATGCATGTCAAAATGTATGGACCAGGAGCTGAATACCCCAAGATTAATCGCACATCATCACCATTCGCAATGCTGCTATCAATAATTGAGTCTCCTGATCCAGTTTTTCTTTGGCTGAAAAAGCATCAATTATAGAGATTTGAGTAGCTTTGTCCCGAACACACTTGTGTAATACACTGAAATTTGCATAGTTTTTGTCTTGTATGAAGTATGTTGCACTTGTCAGCAGCTTTCCACTCAAAGAAATGTTCTTCCATCCATGAGTTTCAAAGTTTCAACCTAATTTTAAGAGGATAGAACAGTTACATGTTGTCAGTGCTTTGAATGTTTTTAATGAACAGTGGTCAATTTCAGTTAACAAAGTAAATAATATGAGTCCCGGGGCTCCAATCAAATATTTTTATTATGGGGTGGGTGAGTTTTTGTGTTAATTTCGCCAAAAAGGATTTTTTGAGGTGTGCAAAATGCACAAAGATCTTTTTAAGACACATAAAAACAATAATTGTTTTGGATTTAACATTCCATCAGCTCAAATCAACAAGATAAGCACAATTATCTGCCAGTAAAGGAATTTTTGGGTATGCTAAATTATCTGAGTTGGGCCTCTGGGAATACAAAACAAGCGGTATAAATGACAGAATGCTACACTGTAAACTTGTTTTTTGGAGCTAGATACCCAGACATACACGCTTTGGTTTATGAGAGCACCCAGGCTAAGAGATTAACCCAAAAACTAGGAACAAGCTAAGTGTTGTAATCCGCCATCTTGAATCATATGGAAAAAATGCAGAGTGAAAAGTATGCCCGCAAGGCATTCTGGGCAACGTGACCGGAAGTGATTTATATTCAGTTGGATGTTTCGAATGTGGCAACACCCCTTTCCTTCTAAAACAAGAGGCTCATTGACTCTTTACTCGTGGTACGATCTGAGACTGAAGTGAGGTTGCATTCAGTTGTTTTAACCCTTGAAGCACCAATGTGTATGCAAACTGTGTGTAATGAGGGAAACAATACCGGTTAGAGAAACACAGCAAATAAGTCTAAAAACATACAAACTAATTCCTTCGTCCGAACTCCACTCTCAAATAAAATTGCGCGCTGAAAAAAAGGGAAAAACAATTGAGCCACTGACCGCGTGAGACCAGGGACAAATCCGAAATATGGCAGTCACTGGACCGAAGCGCTAATCGCGACATGAAGAAAAAAAAGAAAAAAGAGAAAAGACGAAGAAACGGAACCCAAAAGTTGACTCGTGGTACCACGAGTAAAAATATATCTTTCTAACTTGAAATATCTAGTAGTGACATGGTAATCACTGACACTAACAAATGCAAGTTCAGATGTCCAGTTCAGAGCAGCAATGTTAACTTGTACATGTATATCAACTTGCAATCCAACACAATAATTTTTTTAAGGATACACGTTATAGATCAGTTCCATAATTGCTCAACTGTCCATCCTCTTTGGGGTCTTAATCGACCTGCCATACCGAGTCACATAGGGTGTGTCAGAGCCTCTATTGCTCCCTGTGGATTGTGTGGTCTGAGGTTGTTCAAGCATTTGGACTCTCGACTTTTGGGGTTGTCTCGTCCTGATCGAGGTCAAACTGCACACGCTTGGAGTGGGCTTCCCGAATCTGTGACCGGTTTCGGCGAAGGTTTCCCCCTGTAGGTGTAGTCACAACATAGGAGCGAGGGACATCCAGTTTCTCCTGGACTACTGCCGGCTTTGTGGTTTCGTATAGTGACTGATTGACCAGGCACCAGTGAAGGTAGGGCATATTAGCATGCTGGTCGTGAAAAGCTTTCTGCTTTGCCTGTTTGTCCTGAAGTCGATGAACAAGTTTCTCGCCGTCGACACTGCTTGGTATTTTCCTTGGTAGATTGTCTTGTACTTGACGGCCTTGTAGGAGTCCAGCTGGTAATGCAAGTTTGTTGTCAATAGGTGTGGCTCGTAGAAAGAGCAAAGCGATGTTTGGGTGTGAGATTTCTTTACCTTTTTCAGTGTTAGTTTAACAGTTTTGACCTGGCTTTCCACAAAACCATTACTGCGGGGGTAGTGTGGTGAAATGGTTACATGCTGAAAACCATACTCTTTAGAAAATTAAGGATAGTGACCTTGGAAGTGTGGACCATTATCAGATTTCACTATATGTGGAACTCCGTGTTGGCTGAAGATTTGTTTCACTTGGTTAAATTCACAACAGTTCTACTTTTAAATATGAATATGTAATTTTGTATTCCGGAAATAAACGTGCAGAAGTTAATTATTAAAAGGCTGTGTTTGTCATTATCTCTTGGTTATAAAAAATAAATGATTTCAAAATGAATATAATTAATTGGTAGTTGAACTTCGTGTCGTGCAGATTTGGTCTGAAATAATACTTGTGACTTCAAATCAAACTCGCGCTGCGCTCGTTTGATTTCGAAATCACGCGTATGATTTTAGACCAAATTGCACTCCATTCAGTTCAATTACCATTATTAATTTTCTTAGACGTAAGATGAAGCCGGTTGTATCCTTACGTGACATGGGAGTTTCTCAGCCAATGGTCTTAGGAATTCGTTCACATATACAGACAGTTTTTCTGTATGCTGTTTACCGATTATACCACAGGTCCTCCTGGATTATTCTGCTTACTGAATGTTAGGAAGCGTGTGAAATAATGGAGTTTTTGCATTTGAAGGTTTTAATAGCTGTTTCTGTACCTAAATCTCCAACCTTTTACAAGTTACTCAATACTTTGGTTAATAGCTAGTTCGTGCTCTGCAGTTAAGTCTCTTTCGACCTTCTGGTAGTATTGTTCATTCTTAGGTTGGCGCATTGCATCCTTAAGATATTTACTTGAGTCCATTATAACCGTATCCCCGCCCTTGTCCGCTGGTTTGATGACTATGTCTTTACTCTTACTTAAGCGGTGTAAGGCCAATCTTTCTCGCTGGCTGAGGTTTTTCCATATCACACGGTCATCGTTTTGTAGACGAAGCATAATGACAACAAACTAGGCCATTATTTTGTCGCTACAATGTTGTTTCTTGTAGTTCAAGCGACACTCATCAGCCGACTTATTTACTTTTCATGCTGCGGGGTATAAGCGATAAATTATAATTGGACAGAATTATTCAGGCGTGGAATTTAAAGTAAAAGCCGTATTATAGGGGTATTGTTCACTGAGATGGGTGAACTAGTATTTGCACAATAAGTGTTTTTTTCTGTGGCGGCAAGTAGACACGAGTACATTTCTTGAATTCAGGTAGCTAAGTTGGGGGTGGCAAACAGTTTTTCTGGCAAAGGTTGCATCGTTTTCTGTCGGCGGTGTATTGGTTGCAGATCTGTAATGTTCTCATTTGATTGTGTAGGGTGTGTTGTTGTTTTTGAGCTGCCAGATGTATTTACTCAGTTCAGTTGCATGGATGTTTTTTGCGTTTCTGAACGAGTTTGTATGGCTGGAAAACCGCGATTTGAAAGTGCCCTCTGTCAGTCCCACATAGGTGCCGTCTTGCGAGCCATCTTATTTTGCGACCTTGGCCTGGTATACAACGCTCTTTGTCAGGCATTTTCTGGTAAGTGGGCAGTTGTCCTTATTTCGGCAATGGCACTCCTTTTCGAGTGGGTCTGCTGGTTCGGTCTTGTTTGCTTGGTTGAGGACCTTTTTGTGATGAGATGTTATTATAGCCTGAATATTCAGCACACAGCTCTAGTTTAACTTGACAGTGTTCTTATTAAAGAATGGGTTGCCAACGGGAAAACATTCGTCTGGAATGCTAAAGAATTTTCGCCCTATCTTGGTTGTTATGTTCGAGCTGTATGGCAGGTTGAGTCATATGACATTTCTATTTCTTTTCCGTTTGGTCTTCGTGGCTTCGGGTCGAATCTGAGTTGGAAGTCGTATCTTGATACGGGGCGGTGGTCGAGTCAAACGCCTGTTTATCTGACGATATACTTGACAGCCTTCTGTTGATGCCCTCAGGTATGTTTTGCAGGATCAACCTGGGGTGGTTACTACTTCGGTGCACGTACAGGGGTGTGTTGTTAGGCTTCTTAAAGGGCTTGAAAGTTCCTGAGGTCGAGAATGATATTCAAGTAACTTACACATTTCTTGTAGGCTTCAATGGTCAGCTTCGTTCGTCGTTATTATTCTTCTAGTAGTAGAGACTCTTATATTAACATGAAGGAAGATTAAAACACTTAATCTATACAAAAGTGCTCGATGTGTTGTAGAGCCGCTACGTGGTAAATCGTGCAACTTTAGGAAAAAGGACACATGTCTGTTGAAGGAAAAATGCCTCGAGAAATCTGCCATTTACCGAGCGACGGTTAAACGAGCGGACACAGGGGAATCCGGTCTCTTAAGGACAGGAACACCGAGTTTAGCATTGTATGGAGAACATCACTCGCTTCCCCATAGAATTGAAACACAGAGGTGCAACTTGTGCTTAAAAGGGAAATTTATTACATTATTCGAGCCGCACTGCTGCACTCTTAACAAAAGAAATGAACTGGTTTCATCGGGCATGCACCGAACCAAATCTTTACAATGTAATGATTGAATTTTATCCTTTGAATTAAACAAGACCCCTGACGAGTGAGTTACGGCAATGGACCTTACGAAACAGTTCTGTTGAGTTTTATATATGTGTATTAATATAACTACTTTATAAACACATAAATGGAAAACTAAACAACTTTAGAAACTGTTAAAAGTATAAATTAATAATAGGTACGGCTTGTTACAGAAAGAACAACTTTTTTCTTGTAATAACTTGAAATGTTGTCTTCAGAGCGCTGTTTTTGCTAAATTTTTGACCTAATAAAGGACTAGATATTTATTTACAGTACTTTTATACTTGAAAGTTCTTGTGTTCGTAAATCAAGTTTCTTCTGCCTGTTTGGTAGTGTGGTTTTCGTGCATAGCACTGTTTTGTTTATGTTTTTCTACAGATGATTGACACTGTCAAAACAGAAAAAAAGCGAAAACACAAAACTTTCCTCTTGTAGCGACGATCCTGAGGTTCCCTTTCGTGCCGCGCTGAGAAACACGATTCTCGGATTAAAACTTGCATAAAACTGTCGAAGATTTTTACTACAATCAATTTCATTTGGTTCCAATTCAGACATTGCCCAGCAACAATTTTCTTATTTATCAGAAAGGGCCAGAAGTCCTGCACTGCCACCACTCCTATGCTTTGCGCCACTGATCACAGAAGATTTCAAGGCTTGGACAACCATTGAGTTTTGGCCAAATCGCTGCTTTAGAACTTGTCAGCTTCTCTGACATCCATTTGGCAGTTCCTGATAGCTCTCGATCACTTTCTTTGCCCTTCCAGTAGCAAATGACAAAAGATAACTCATCTTCTCACTATCTGTCAATGACGATCGATTGTCTACCTGATCACTGGTTTGTTTGAAACTGAAAATATTTAGAAATGTTCCCATCAATTGGAATAGGTCGAGGTGGTGATTGGAACATTCGCATTTCCATCGTCTCCCAGAAGGCAGCCCAAGGTTCACTAGTTGACTCATTATAAAGCTTGTTCAATGTCATTTCACCTGCATCAAGATTCAAAGTACTACCAATTTTCTGAGCTTTATTACTCAATTTTACCCGGTTGAACTCTTCAGAGGTTTAAGTTGCCAAAGACATTTCTTCAATACATGTGTTATCTTGGCGACAGAGAGGTGTTGGACTTCTCGACAATATATTCCTTTTCATCCGGATCGTCTGAACCTAGGTACTGCTCATTCTCCTCAACAGTAGCCAGTTATTCAGTCATCAGCTTAGCCCTTTCGGATTCCTTTGTTGTAGTTCAACTGTGCCAAGGTATGCAATCCTTGCTTTTAATTCAGCATGTATTGTCTTTGCCCCAATAGCCTTTGCTCTATAAGAGGAAATTGAACTTCTAGAACTCTTTGAATTTTTGATTTTCTGATGGATTGAATTGGCTGCCTACCTTTCTGGTTTCGCTGGCCGATAGCCACCACCCACTGTCTAACAAGGCCTCCAACATGAAGTACTTCATGGAAAAGTTCGTTATAAATTAGAAGGTCGACTAGTTTCACAGATTTAGATATAAGTTCTTGTTTCCAAATTGCATGAAAATTTGACTGATCTTCACTAACATTTTTCTAGATTCTTGTCGTGACTCATAAGAGTCTCAATGTTCGCAATTTGAGCTTGTATCTCTCTTTTTTTCTTCGATCGAGGCATAAAATTTTCCCCTCATAACTACATTTTGAGGTAACAAAGTAAACCCTAATCCAAACAAGACAGCGAACGAAGTCGCATTTAAAAAACAAAATGGTTGCCAAAAGAAAAAAGGGTACTTCTCCAATATGATGCTGTACGCGGAGTGTATTGCACTAACGGGGCTCCGTAGGTCTGTCGTAGGCGACAATGATTATTTTAGTTGGGTTTGATTCAGATTCCTTCACGCAGCTCTGCCCTTAGCCTTCCGCTGCCTCTGACCTTAGACTTGTGCTTCTTCAAGTTTCGTTTTACGGTGCTTTTAAATCTGAGCCTCAGTCTACCCCAATTGCGTTTGCCCTCGCACAGCTATGAGTAGAGTAACTGCCTAAGTAGAGGCTGATAGTCATTTCCTTCATCATGCCCAAGCAACCTCGAATTTAGGGAGAACAAACTTTATAACTGACATATTGTAGGCTACTCAAAATAAATGAGTCTTTATGGCTGTCTTGAAATTAATGAAATTTGTCTTTATTACGTGCCAGGTTTTTTTTCAAGGGTTATCTGTTGTGGCGAGGTAGTAATTAAGAGTATACTTTTATCTAGTTTCCCTTTCCCTGAGTAAAACTTTCTTTTAAACAGTAGCAAAAGACAACTCCTTCACGTGTGGTGCTTTTCAATAACTAATTTTAACAAAAAAAAAATATCTTGGTCGGCAGTTCAGGTAGATTTCGGTTTTCTTTGTCTCTAAAATACATGTATGATGTTCTAGCTATCGAGTCACATTCCAAGAGGGAGGGAACTCCCATTAGTATATGACGGGGGTCCGAAAGTTGAGCTCAACCCTAAACCTAAAAATATACTCAATTTCGGCGATTTCGGTACCCTAAAAAAATACATGCTGGACATTTGGTACCCTTAAAATATACACTGTTTTCCAACTTTAACAGTCCGGATGTACATGAATTTTATGAAATTAGAATGAAAACAAAACATAGTACTTGACAATGAATCAAGAAATTGAAAATCCAAACTATTTTATTTGTTTTTCAAGTACTAAGCATCAAGCATATAACTTAAACGTTTTGAAACATGCCTTCATAAGTACTAAGAACGTCATCAATAAAATTCTTTGTAACAGATTCTTCTACATGTTCGTCTGCTTCTACTCTCGAATGGAATCGTGATGGGCACCCACAGTATTTACACCGCGCTGTGCTTTCATTCTCATTGTCTCGAACAAACAACGAACACTTTTCAAAGCAGGTTTCTTTACCCTTTCCCCTAAATACTCTCTGTATATCTCTTTAAAAATTTTGCTGTTCGGGATTGCAAGCCATCACGAGTAAAAGGTGAATGTGATCGCCGCCTCACAACTTTTTGTCTACACAGTCACAGCTACCTACATTTATTAATGAACTGTGCCATAGAGGTTGTGACTGGTGCAATTCTTTTGATCTGATATTTTGTTCGTTGTTTATATCTGACAGTATCTCTATCATTTCTTTTAAAATGGGGTCGCTAAGGCAGACATACATGGGACATTCGTATAAACAAGGTTTTTTCGGTTCCATCCACAGGCTAACAAGAAAATCTTCCTTTTCTGCAGTCAATCGTTTGTTGTCAGCTTGAGCTTCTTGAATAACTTCTGATTCCGAAGTCTCCACGGAACTCATTTCGTCCTTGCAAAACTCGCTTTACATTGGCTGACGTGCAGAAGAGTCCCATTAAATTATTGGTCACTGCCGCACACTAGTCGACGAAAACCGACAAGACGTTTTTGATCTAGCAAGCCAGATATTTCTTATCGACAAAAAATATCGGTCCGATCCATATCGGGAATTGTCTAGTGTGTGATGGCCTTAATGGCATTTGCATAAAAAGAGAAAAAGATACATGTAATGTTAAAACTATACATCAGTCGTAACTTGCCTACATTACGGAAATGTTGAAAAGAGATAATTCAATTACATGGAGAAAACAAAACAGAACAAATTTTGAAATACAAATTGTAAGCTACTCGAAGTAAATAAGTTCTCGTGGCTTTCTTCATTGAAATTGCTTTTAAGACGTGTCATTTTTATCAACAACAACAACAAAATTTGTTTCCATTTTAAGTGCATTACATAAAATTCAAGACAAAAAATAAATAAAACAAGTTGACAGTGGTTGGCTACCCGAAATAACTATGGGAGCTAAACTAGTCGGGTACCCATTTTACTCTGGAATTGCAGTATATGTATCAGGGAAAAAAGAAAAAAGAAATAAATAAAAGGTGTTTGGTTTATAAATTATACAAAGTGAGAACATGGTCTTTAAGTTCCCGTTTAAAACCACGGTATCTCAAAGTTTTGAGTGCTTCGTCAATATCATTCCAAACATTTGGACCAAGAAATCGTATGTTAGATTTGCCATAGTTTTTTCTAACTTTTGGACACTGAAAGGATGACTTAGCTGCTAGGCGGGTATTATAAGCATGTCTTTTGTTGACTACAGTGAAAAAATCGTTAAAGGTATTTGGAATATTTGAGTTTGTGTAATTATGCATGAAACATGCAACGTGCAGAGTGATTATATCTTGCAATTATCAAGGGTTGTTTGTTGTAAATAATACCTGAGGGTATGTCTTAAAAACTAGCTACCCTTCCTTTGAGTAAGTCTTTCAACTAAACAACAGCAAAAGACAATTTCTCTCATGTGTGGTATTTTTCAATAACCAATTTTAACAAAAAAATGTCCTGGTTGGCATTTCGGGTAGATTTTAACTGTCATGTCCCTGTTCTTAACCTGCATTCTTATTGTCAAATGACACTTTCCTTGGTTTCATTTTAACTTACCATCAATTTGTAAAACGTGAACCCCAATCCTACTTCTTTAAAACTGCCTTGCTGTCTGCTCGACTACGGTCTGCAGTAAAAAGGATTTTTTTAAGCAGATTAGAGAAAGGAACACAGTGATTCACTGTCAATTTCAGTGATTTAATTGTCAAAACCAAAGAAAAACCTGCCAAGATTGTCAATTGCACATCATCATTTACGTCAGGTGCAACTGTGAGACTATTTTCAACTTCTAGGTGAAATCTGAAAAAGTTAGTCGCATTTTGCAACTAATTGATCAATAACTTCGATACCTGTGAACGATTAGAAAATAGCAAATGAAAGATTTAATCTCAGAGGTGCGTTTAGTCCTGTAAAGAGCAAATGTTATTTTCTCATGTTCTTGTTTTTAATATCTTTGAAACATATTTTACATGTCAGTATAAATAAATGACAAATGGTTTGCAATTCAAAGTAAACCAAATATTACATGCAGTTGAGTAGTTTTATTTTAAAAAAAACTGCGTCAGTATGTGAATTTAACATTTTCTGAAATTCTCAATAAGTGATCAAAGGTGTGAATACTATATTTTGCAAAGACTATACATAAGCTTGTATACAATATCTTAACTAAAATGTAGCTGATTTCCAACATGACATTTAACAAAAAGCAGAATGTGGCCTTGGAAAATTTTTACTTGGGAAAAAAACCTTTAATATATCTTCAGAGTATTCAACTCCTGACATGTCTGACACTTCAGAGTCATCACTGCTACTGTTGGAACAATAGCAATCCCCATATTCAAGATCAAAATTAAAATCTGGCTGCTCTTTGTAATCGTTACTGCCTTTAAGTGGAAAATCTGTCTAATCAATGTCTTCCAAAACATCCTTTATCTTATGCAAAATTTCAACTGCATGATCAAACTTAAATACAGGAAAATTATTTTCAATTTAATCTAAATCAAATACATACCTTGATTTCTTGACCACAGCAGAAATTAATTTGTCTGTAAAACTAGTCGAGCTTTTCCACAGCAAGATAAAGGGAACAACTTGTCAAAGACGATTGATAATCAGTCAGTAGCTCTTTTAGCCACTCTTTTTGGCCCTCGGTTACATTCCGGACTTGTCTTTCAGCCGTGCTTTTTGTCACAGCACGCTTGGGTTTACAGTTCTCTGGTACTGCAGCACCGCATTTTGCTGGAGCCTTACAGTTACACTTTTTGTGGCACACGATACAACAGCTGTTTGGAAGAGATTGCTCTTGTGTACTAGTGACATTATCTTTAAATTCATCCAAGATCACTTGTCTCTTTTTGGATAATTTTTTATTGCTTTGTCACATTTTCGCATTTGTGTACCACAGAATAGTAGGACGGAAGTGGCCTGCAGATTATCCCTTCCAACTCTCCCAATTTCTTGTACAAAGTCTTCGATATGTTGGGGTGGTTTTTCCATTGCTTTATGGTGATATATCCCTATTAACATGTTTGTTGATATTTTATCTGCTCCTTTAGGGTAATATGCTGAGTCCTTCAAAGCATCCCTAAAAAGCGAACGGTCTCCCACAATCCTTGATTTACTTGCAATAAACAGTTGTTCCATGCATTTCAATGTTCTCCATTTTCAGCTTTTCCACAAGCCAGTCAAATCAATGCTTCCCCGATATCACTAAACACTTGTACTGTGTGTAAATAGATGTTCGAACGGTTTGGACTTTCTGATATTTCAACACAATTGAATTTTAAGCCATGTAATTTGACAATGTCCTTTTTGGTAGCACTTAAGACTGTTGCAGTGAGTGCCAGTACGGGTGCAGCAGGTGGTGCCAAGGACCGAAGTTCGCCAAGCCCTCCAAAACACTCCCTGAATGCTAACACCTTTTCTCTAGTGCTGTTGTGACCCTGTTTAAA
>JAOBRG010367237.1:0-26673 GCA_027574985.1 Umimayanthus nakama | reverse complement strand
CAAAAATACGCGTAAAACGTGGTTTTTTATCGTCAGGATTTTCGAACACAAATTTAAACAGACCAATGACAATGGATGATTTTTTGGCGTCAGCTAAATAATCGCAAGTATTCGTAAGCAGCTCTCGACCAATCAAAGATTTTTTGCCTATGTTCGCGACATCTCGTTCCCAGAGCCTAGCGAAACAAACCAAAACGTGAGCCCTGGTAACGATCTAACATGTTGGATGGTGTTGGCTTCGTTTGAACACTAGTGCTCACACCACTATCCAACATTGCCTAACATGTTGCGAACAACAATGTTGGGCAATGTTGCATCCGTTTAAACGGGCCTTAAAATGTAAGAAAAGGCAAAACACAAAGAAATTTCACTTCCAGAAAAACTGTTTGAGTCATATGATCGTTTAAGGCGATCATAGCCACTGTTCACGACAACGTTTAAAATGTTCAGTTTGGAGAACTAAAATAAAAATTGCAGCCGTGAAACTGGCAATTTCTGAAATCAGGAGCAAAATTTGCGGCAGCCATGTGAAAGTTCTGGTCAAAAGATTCATTCATAACACGACTTTCACTTCTCTGTTGGATTACGTTGGGCTGAACAGCTCCTGAAGGCTGGTTTCTGGCGACTAATGCAGATGAATTACCCCGTGGAAGAGGCATCGGAGAAGGAACGTTTTCTTTTGGCGCTGACAAAAACCCGCTCACAATGGTTGACGTTTCGGCTTATGCTCAAACGTTGGGCAATTGCCGTCGTATTCCTCAACAGACTTATCGCAAGCAACATTTCTCACTCTACAGCTCTCGAGACCGCCTGCTTTTAAAACTTTGATGGAGGTTGCCCTCAAGCAGTGGGGAGAATAAACGACTGAGCAACCAGCCCTTTTGCACATATCCTGCAGCATTGTGTCCAGTTTGTTTTTACCTACGGGAACCTTGGCAAACCAGACTTTGTTGTCAACACTGAAATTCTGAGAGTTGCAGGGTTTCGGCCTTTGCCAAAGAGCTGAACACTCTTGATTCCGCTTTTCGAAGTATTTCTTTAAAATCAGAACTGGACATCTAGGATTGCCAGGCCATTCCATCATCACTGTACTGCTTTCATCGTCGTTGTCTTTAAGTTCACCCTGGTGGTTTTTTGTTGCACGTTTCTTCAGCTCAACAAACTCCAGGCCATTTGCCGTCTTACTGAACTCAAAGTCCTCCGGTTTCATGGCTCCTTGGTTTTCCCGGCCACGCTTCCCGAAGTATAAGATGGTGTTGAACCAGGCAGTCTGGAGGAGTGCTTCGGGAGTTTCATCACCAACTTGTTTCTCCTCGTACAACTTTTGGAAATCGCTTTCTTGTGCACTGTGGGACTAATGACTCCCTCTCTTGCCAGGGACTTCAAGTGTGCATCCAACACTTCATTCGCCTTCTTGAACTGACGGTCTCTAATGATTGAGAAGGGCTTGCGGTAGGGAGACGACGACAGGTATCTGTCCAAACCACTTCTTACTGCTTTCATTGTATTCCTTGAATAGAAATCGTTACTCGCGTTTCTGGCTTCCACATAGAAATTTTCAAGATTTTCGGCGAGTGCCGACGGCTCGAACTCATCCAACTTAGTGTTCTTTTCTTGTCTCCAGGCTATGTAAATAAATAATTTCGTACATCTCGTTAGAAACTTTTAACCTAATTTATTTGTAAAAAAAGTAGATTTATTGTTTTTTAAATTCAATTTAACTAGAGAGAGACAAATTTCAAGCTCAATAAAATGGCTGACGTGAAAAATTGCCGTGCTACTTACCGTCAAAAACATTAAAAGCAAACTTTGTACAACTCTTTGTGTTTGTGGTGTTGCTTTAGAAATCAAATCTTTCTTCAACTCTACTGGCACTTCCGAACCGTGAAGCTGAGTCGGTTTCGGCCATGTTTTGAAGTAAACAATAAAAGCAGAAGTCAATGTAAGCCAAATGCTTACGTACGTGGTGATATTTGCCCTGGTGTATTATATCACGTGATCGAATCTAACCAATGGTAATGCACGATTTGACAGTAAAAATTATTGTTGAATTATAATGAGTTATACAGTTGCCTTGGTGTATTCGCTGACATTTGCCCTGCGAAGGATATCACATGATTGAGTCTAACCAATCGCTATGCACGATTTAGCTGTAAAAATTAATGTTGAATTAAAATGAAATTTATTATATGGTTGACTGATTTCACGTGCTGTGATTGGTCAATTCCAAGTCCGTAAGTAGCCGTTCGGACAGCTCTCGATCACGTTTTCAAAACCAGAATAATCATACATCTTATTAGCCTCGTTTGTTCGGTCCGTACAGCAAGTTGTGGATCCTCGTTTTTTCCTTCCTTGTTTTTATAAAAGGAAGGAAAAACTCGATCCATAACTAGCCGTACGGAGCTCGCACTCCGCTATATAAGAGGTAAAAACTGAATTTCACTTGCCTCGTTTGTAATTGGCGTCCGTCTTGATCTCTGGTAGCGATTTCAAGCCATTTCGACCCACTAAAACCCGCCTTTATCTTTGATGCGTCAGATTAAGACCAGAGTCGAGCTCGACAAGAAAACCATATCTATATTGGCTCTTTCACGGCGAACAAGACATTTTCATTTGTTAAAGTTTTGGTAACCTGTGACCCTACAATATGACGGTATATAGTTGACCAACGGCCGCTGCAACGTCGTGCCCAGGGTCTTCTGGGAGTTTGGGGAAACAGTTCACTTGAGACACGCAAAACGTTAGGAACAAAACGTTTTTTTCGGATTTCTTCAGTTTTCTCTTCGATGGAAGGTCCTTCGTTCAAGTTAACGGAGCCGTACTGAGTGGTGTTATCTCAAGATTGTGCTATCGACGTTTTCAGTTTACCACATACGTTTAGTTACGTCCAGAGACATTTAATTGTTTGGGTTTTTTTGCCATTTGAATTGATACTTCAAGAAAGTAAAAGAACACCGGTACTGAACTGGACTTTACAGTTACTGGGGTAAGAACGTTTTCATTTTTTGTAGAAATTTGAGATTTTTTGCATGTTTAGCCTCAACTTTCTTTTAAAAACAGTTTTATTAAAAAGATTGCAGGCAATTTTGAAAGTGAAAGAGAAAACAAAAACGAAGAAATAAATAAAGGTTGAAGTATGGCTTTTACGCTTCTCAATTTCATCGCCACCTCCTCCCATCCCTCCCATTTTACCTCTACAGAAAGAATTAGACGGTTTCATACGATTCAGAGTATGAAGTGTTTTCATCAAGTCATGACCAAGTCGGATCTTGTCGGAGAAAATTTTAATTTTTATGAACTTGATATATTCATGCTTATATCAATCAGTTTAGCACATTTTTTTGAAAGATGGACTGTGCCATTTTAATTCCTATAACATAATTTCTTTTTCAATTTTTTTTATCGTGACGTTTTGTTGTCGCGCTAGCTAGCAGTTCGTTTGCTGCTTCTAGATCAGCTCCTGGCTTTGCTTCTTCCTTCGACAGGCGTTCACCAGTCTTTGCCAAGGGATACCTAAGGCGCTACCTACATAAAGCAGGAACGAGTTGCATCCCGACTAGCACGACTTCATCCCGGCTCCATACTTGGTATCTGTCCTTTTTTTCATTAAGCCAAACGTTTATACTGTGTATTCTTTTTCATTTTCAATCAAATTTCTTTCTTGTTTCTTTGTTTTGTTTGAGTTGAACAGAAAATAAATAATAAATGAATGAAATACCTGCAGCACACCGAGCTGAAACTTTCCAATGTCACGTAAACACCACCTAAAATTCCTAGTTTCTGCTTCTAATTCCGCAGTCGCTCTCCTTCCTCCGCCATTTTCTTCCTTCTTTCCATATCTCTTGTCCTCTCTTTTTCTTTAACTATACTGCATGGTGTGAATAGTAGTCTCACTAAATGTACAGCGGTACTGACTGCTTCATTTTTCTTCAAACTAGAAGTTCCTTCAGTTAGCTCTGCTGTTGAGGTAATTAACAGGCTCTCTAGCCTTTTACTTACAAAAAGTGCCGATTAAGAAAGTTTTCGGATCTTTCTCTGGTTCCTTAGTTTTAGCTTTAAGAAGCCTTGCATAGTTTAAGATTCTGTTCTTTCAACTATTTAAAGTTGTTCTATCAGGAGAGTGTTGTACAGCACTTGGTACAACAAATTTCCATATACGGCAACACTGTATGTGGGCTAATAATGAGATTGAAATAACCAATCAGAACACTAGAAACAAATTGTCCTAGGTTAGAAACTTGATAACTGATCAACCAAAGCGCCTCGCCTACTTGCTGATTGCCATCGGCTCGTTAAACGTTCTAACAAGCAAGTAAATTTTTTGAGCTCCAGCTTCTTTAGCAGGCAAGACACAAGCAAACCGTAACTATATTGCCATTCATGTTCTTTGACATTTACGTTGAACGTATTTAGCTGTAGAAACTCCTGATCGACCGCAGGTTCTGTCTCTTTCCTGTTGTTTTTACTGCACGTTCGTTCAAACTTCTATGTAAAAGTTGAATAAAATACGTGTAGTATATGTGTAAATGTTAGCACCACACAAAAACTCATGATTTTCTGTTTGTAGTTCCGCAATGTCTCTCTCTCCTCCTTTCTCTTCACACTTTCCACTTCACTTGTCTTCCAGTGAGTAGTAGACTAGCGTGGCGGCACAGCGGCGCTGATTGCTTCGTTTCTGGCTTCTGGAAGCTTCTTAGCCCTGCAGTATAATTCCTTGGATTGTTAAGTAGCTTTCATCAAATCCCAGCGGTTTTCTAACTTACCACTCATTTAATTGCAAAGTGTACTGATTTTGAATGTTTTGATTTTTTCTGTATTTTCTTTTTAGTTTAATCATAAGGCAGCTAGGTTTCAAATTCTGTTTCCTGTGATTTTATTGGTTTGGTCGGGTGTACTGAGTAGCTCAAGATGCCGTTTTCAGCGATCTTTTTCAAGCGATTTTGTTCAAATTGGCTCGTTACCATTTCGGGGAAGGCCGACATCCAGCGCGTCATGAAGGCAGTCCTAGCTGTTAACAAAGTGGCCAAAGCGCCTTACCCAGTTCTAGGTTGCAACTAACGCATGTAACATCCTAACAAGAAAGTAAAGCTTTCCATGCAGTTCAAGCTTCTTCAGCAGCCAAGACTCTCGCAAGAAAACCGTAATTATACTTCAATCCGTTTTGCGTGACGATCTGTTATCAGCTTGTTGTTTTACATTTCTCGCAGTTTTTTCGGTTTATGTTCAGCAATTCGATCAGTAGTTGCCCAATTGTTCTTAATTCTCTTTTGTTTGCCGTTTAGCATATGCTACAATGGCCATACTCGAGTATAAAGTTTTAGTTCCTGTTCCAGTGCGCTCCCGTGTGTAGCTTTGATGTAAAGTTTCTAGTATATTTCCATTTATAACTTCTGTTCTGTTTTAGAGTTTTAGTTGTTTTAGCAACATTTTAGGTGTTAAAAATTTCTTACAATTGTTATCATTTCTTTCATAGCGCAAATTGTTATATTTTGCCAGTATTTTGCTACGTCTATTTGTCATGCGTCTACTGCGTGGATCGTCTTGTTTTGCCTATTTTCTACTACGCGTTGCTCAATGTTCGTTCTCAGGAAAATTTATTGGCAACTTTTTTTCACCCCTTTGTTTTCGTTGAAAAGAGATTGCATCTGTTTTCCCATTAAAAAAGAACCAAAAATCTAATGAAGGTAAGACATGGCATTGTTTTCTTTTGTACCAGCTGCATTTTTTTGCATTTCGCTTTAATGGGTTTGGTTATTTGTTCTCCACACTGGTACCCTTTTGTGTCTATGTATTGTGCTAATAACTCGTGATTCCGTTCTGCTCGTGTTAAAGCTTCCGTTCACGCTATGTATAGAATATTGCTTTCTCTGTTCGCCAACAAAATGTGTTCAAATTGTTGTTACATCGTGAGATACGCCCGAGGTGACTACTTCACGATATGTGAGGTTCGCCTAGCGAAATGTGTTCAAAATGCTGACACCTCGTGAGGTATGCTCGAAAAGGTTTCTCCAAGATACGAGCAAGTTATTGTTTCTCTTGAGAATTGTTCTAAAGGTTCGCCTAATCACATGTGTTCAAAATATTGATACCTCATAAGATGTGTTCGAAAGGATTTCTCCACAATGCGCTCAAAATTTTTTTTCTCATGAGGTTTGTTCAAAAGGTTTGCCTGATGACTGAATGTATTAAAACTACTGATGCCTTGTGAGCTATGATCGAAATAACTTCTTCACGATATGATCAGAATACGAATGTTGAATTGCTTGCGAAAAGTTTTCACCGAAAAGTTTGAATCGTCAGATTTATACAATGGATATCGTTTCTTCGTCAAAATTGTGGTAACTAATGTTTCGTCCTCACGCTCAATGGGTTTGTTAAGAAACAAAAGAAAAACAATTTATAAACTGAAGTTTTCTAGAATTTTATGCAAGTACAAATGAGAAGTCGAAGGAAATTCCGTTTTGTATACTTAAACGGAGAAAATATTTGCAAACCAAAGTTTGTGTTAAAAGTTACAAGAACTATTTCAGCCATTCACGTACAAAAATACTATACAGTAACCTGTGATGACAAACGTTTGGAAAAGAAAGTTTTTTCTTTGCCAGTCTTGGCCAGTTCCAGCATTCAGACAAAAAGACACACAAAAATAGAATAGTCGCTGGACATGTAATCGAGTTCGATACCTCTATGTACCTTTTTCAAGAGTCATTAAACTTTGCGTTTGAGGGGATTGATTGAATTTCTGAAAAACTTGTTCTCGCTACTTAACGTTTTTATCACAAAAAGTAGTAATTACATGAACTGGAGTAAAATGTAAAACAGTAAGTAATTTCAATACTTGAACACGAATGTCTTTAACATATCTTCTATTTATAGTCTATAAAACGGTTCTATTGTCCAAATTATAAAGCTCACGCAATTCAGTACCACTTCTATCAGGATGCAAAATATTTAAAAACGGTGATTTTTATTTATTTGATATGAACCCAGTTCGAATAAAGTAGGGAATAAGTTTTTCGCGGGTACAAAATCTCAACGAAAACTCACTTAATTCTTGCTTAAAACAAAGATATGCATTTGCAACATTATAAGCGTTGCACTGACGAACATTAGCCGAGAAGCAAGGTTTTTCCATATTTTTGTAAAGTTTTGAAAGTAAATGTTCTTCGCCTTTCCACATTCTAGGGTTTAATCTTAGCACATTCTTAAATTGCAGGCGTTTTCTTACTTACGTTCTTAACAAAATGGTTCTTATTAGAAAGAGTGTATTCGCTGTCACTAAGAGAGAAGAACAGAGCAAGAAGACTTCCAGATACCTGCTTTCTTTTAATCCAGCCTTTTTCTACATGTGTCAAAATATTGTTTCTTCTTGAAATACGAGCTAAGAGTTAAATTTCCTTACGAAATGTGTTTAAAATATCAGCTTCTCGTAAGCTGTGTTAATAAGCGTGACTGACTTGCCAGACGTAAATTTGTGTCCTCGCGAGAAGAAGATTCAGTGCCTTGTGAAGTGTTCAGTTGAAAATACTGTTACCTCGTGAGATCTGTTCTGGAGGTTTTCCTTTCGAGTTGACTATCTTAAAGTTTTGCTTTGCCAGATATGTATACTCTACGGTTTGCTCGTGAAATGTGTTCTATCTAGAGATTCACCGTATGAAGTGGATACGTTCTAATTAAATATTTGCCTCGCGAGATATATTGATTCAATTGTTTCCTCGTCAGATGTTTTCTAAAGCCTTAATATATACTATAAAGGTTTACCTCGCGAAACATGTTCGAAGTATTGTTTCCTTGTAATATGTGTTCAAAAATATATCTTGCGAGTTATGCTCAATCTACCTTATCCTCTAGAGCTGTGAATCTAAAAATTGGCCTCATGTGATGCGTTCAAAACATTTTTTCTTGTAAAATGTGTTCTAAAGTGAGAAGTATTCTAGCGGTTCACCTCATGAAATGCATGGATGTGTTCTAAAGATTTGCCTCGCGAGGTTTGTTAAATCTATGCTTCCTCACCAGATGTTTTCTAAAGGCTTGCCTCATGAAATGTGTTCAATTTTTTTTTCCTTGCAATGTATGCTTTAGAACTTTTGATTCGCAAGATGTGCTTCAAACATTGTTACCTCGTAAGATGTGTTCTAGATGTGTACCTCACAATGATGAGTCTAGATGTGTCTCACGTGTCTTTAAGCTCTGTTTAAACGGTACAAAACTAACCCGGTTTCGAACCGGGTACAAAACTAACCCGGGCTCATTGTTCTTAATCTTTTAGGAAATTTAACCTTCAATTATGTTTTTTAAAGCTGTTCTTTAAAAACAACAAAAACAACAACAATAGCTCCTAACACACTCAAATATCCTAACTCTTATGATCATAAAGCCGTATAAATCGCAATGGAAATTCAATTGATCTCAACATTTGAGATATTACAACGCTCGATGCAGTCGAATTTGAGGAAAATAATAGAATTTTATAAAGAAAAGAAAACATTGGATTGTTCTCACGTTGTTCGTAATGTTTTGGCAAAATTTGGGCCTCGTTGTTCTTATAAAATTGTTCTTATAAAAAAGAGTGTTTTCCACAGGCCCAGAAATGAGATACATTTGCTTTCAGAATGTTTCGTCATTGCCTGAACTCGTTAAAATGCGAACTTTCTTATATTCCACGTTTCAAATTAAAGGACTTGCCCAAACGAGTATGAAAGATAGACCACACTCCGGCTCTTTCACCTATTCGAAGTAAAAACCACGAGGCACAAGTCATAACTGCCAATGTTTCAGTCCTTTTTCTTACCTTCACTCCATCAACACCAATTTCTCTCAGATGCTTTCAGCTCACTCATCCAAACCTTTCCCGACGTTTCTTCGTCCGTCTGACAATGTCCACCAACACTTCCTCATGTTGCTTGAGAGTGGTGCTTAGATCGGTGAAAATAGGTGATGGAAATGATGATGGTGATGACAGCCAATCTAGAAATTTTAGAAAAGGGTGAGAGCGCCATGCAAGCACACTCGAAAACACAGTTTAGTTGGAAGACCTGTCCGTATTCTCCCCATTAAATTTTAAAAGCTTTACTTTAAGTTCTCTCGATGGCAAGTATTGTAGTTTGAGACTAAGAGGTTGTCACATACATGCTTGATCACGCAGATTGTTCAATATTAAAAGACAGATTTGGATACCTCTTTAGCATCCTTACCAAACCTTTTGCGACTAGCTGTTCACGATAATGGATACATTTTGGTTCAAACTCAACTATGTTTTGTTCTCAAGGAAGGGATCCAATGGAAACCACCTTTGCCCTGTTTCCAGACAGAATTCCAGTTAAGTGCAGTCGCTTAAATCAATCTCCAGACATTCACAATGTTATCGAAGCTTAACCAAATAGCAAAAATTTTGACACTTCATGCTATAAGGTATTTAAAACAAAAAGTTACTTTAATTACGGGTTTTCACGCTGCGTTTATCTTCAGCTACTTCGCTGTGCAAACAGGTGTGTCTAAAAATACAACTGGACCTTTTCAAACTGGATAAGGGATCTGTATGTTAGTACCAAGCCGGAGCTCGATCTGTCAGTTCAGTTGAAATTGGTAAATAAACATAACTTGTTCCCTCGTAAAATTTCTTGTGAAATAACGTCTGTGTACTTAACAATTTTAACTCAATTTTGAAGTCTATTTCGTAGAAGGCACTCTTAGCCTTCTTGCACTTCTTATTGTAAACTTTTGCTTTTCGTTCTTATCTGAACAAAGAACAACTCCTATCATTTCATACAGGTTCACATGAACTTCACAATGACTGAATTATTAGCTCAACACAACACGGCGAAAACGGCTAGTCCCCAACCAAATAATCAGGATGTTGCACCTAAAATCCTGATCTCCAACAATGTTCAACCGAACAAGAACTATTTGTTCAATGAACACTGCAAGGGGAACGAGATTTTTAAATCTGAAAAATGTGAAGGGGAAATAAAGCAAGAAGCTGAAGATAGTGTTGCATACTTTATCCAGTGTTCTATCTGTTCAGGGGAAAGTCAAGCAAGTCAAGTCATCAAAACTGAGCCTTCTTATGAAGACCACGATGAAGACTCGGACAAAGTGTACCGCAATATGTTTGACATCTCCAGCTATGTACAATGTGGAATGCAAGCAAATCAAAAGTGGAATGGAAAAAAGAATTTTAAATCTCAAAAATGTGAAGAGAAAATAAAGCAAAGACCTGAAGAGAGTGTCACGTACCTCATTAAGTGTTCCAGTTGTTCAGAGGAAAGTCAGGCAAGTCAAGTTATCAAAACGGAGCCTTCTTATGAAGACCATGATGAAGATTCGGACGAAGTATACTGCAACCAGTTTGACCATTCAAGCTGCGTACATTGCAGAGTGAAAACAAATCGAGATGCTAACGGTGTCAATGTCTTCACCCGGGCACCAGGTTGCTATATTGAACCCAAAATGAGTTCTATTATCACAGCTAAACTCAGTTCTGATCAAGCGGGCCAGACTGAGGAATTGTTTAAACTCACTGATCTAGCTGGACATTTTCAATACTCATCATCGACACAATATTCCCACAATGTCAAACAGAGTGGTTCAATGAACCGAAGGGTAGACTCGAAAAACCGGCAAGTGACCAAAACGTACAGTTGCGACCAGTGTAACAAGTCCTTCCGTAGTGCCGCGTGCTTGGTTGTCCACAACAGGACTCACATCAGTGAGAAACCTTTTAATTACAGCCCGTGTAACAAATCACTTAATCAGTCCAAAGATTTTGTTGTTAGCAAAAGAACTCACACTGGTAAAAAGCCTTACAGTTGCGACCAGTGTTGCAAATCATTCAGCACCTCTGGGACTTTAGTTGTGCACAAGAGAACTCATACTGGTAAGACATCGTACACTAATGACCAACACAACAAATCCTTCAGTAAGGCGAGAAAGAAGGTTGATCACAAACGAACACTCACTGATTACAAACCTTACAGTTGCGACCAGTGTAACAAATCTTTCCACAGTATTGGGCATTTGGTTGTCCATAACCGAACTCACACTGGTGAGAAACCTTTCAACTGCCAGCAGTGTAACAAATCATTCAGACAGTCGGGAGACTTGGTTGTTCACAAACGTACTCACACCGGTGAGAAACCTTACACTGAGTTGCGACCAGTGTAACAGATCATTCAGTGCATCTGGGAATTTACTTGTTCATATGCAAACTCACAATGATAAGGAACCTTTGAGTTAGGACTAGTGTAACAAACTACTCTACAGCTGCGGCCAGTGTTACACGAATCGTTCTGCAGTACTGGAATATTTGTGTTCCACAATGGAACTCGCACTGGTAAAAAAGATACCATTTTGGTTGTGACCAGTACAAAATGTAACAAGTCGTTTGCCACTTCTTGAAGACTGCTCATGCACAAGAAGATTCACACAAGTGAGAAATCTTACAATTATATCCAGTGTAACAAGTTATTTACTTAGGCTGAAAAGTGGTTTGTTCATCAACGACTGATTCACACTGCTGCGACCAGTATATTAAATCCTATTCCGCAGCTCTTGCCATTTGATTGTGCACGAGCACACTATTCAGCGGGCCCGGCCACTTGGTTTTCAACAATGATTTACATTTACAACATATTTTAAAAGAACATCTAAGCACTTGCTTGAGTAGAACACATCTCAACTACCCGGTGTATTTAATTGCTCAGCAGATCTAGATGATTGGTTGAGCACAAATGGACACTCACTGGTAGGAAGATCTACAAATTGGACCAGTGTTACGAGTCAATCATCAGAAACACTGAGCGTTCAAAAACTTATTCGTATGAGAAACTTTCAACAATCAAAACCACTGCAACAAATTGTCCAGGGGTATAGGCAGACCATGCCAATATGTTGCTTTAGACTAATGAGTAGCATTAAATTAGAGATGAAATAACTGAACATGATTAGTCTCTTCAATTGGCTATAGTGTTCTGTCTAAAAGAAAATGTTGAAAACGTGATAGAGAAAACAGTGAAAGCGAAACCAGATTTGAGAAAGCACACGATTAAATGGGAAAGAATCACACACAGTATGGTTGAGTGTTATTGCTCAGTCTTACTTCGTATTTTCAGCTTTCTGTGTAACTTTTTCAATGGAGTTTTGCCATCTTTTCAAATTTTCCTAATGCAATCTGGTATACCATTTCACATTGAACACCAGTACAAGAGAAGTATTTCTGTAAACACATTGAGGAATGTTCAATGCACAAAGACAAGAAAACCATCTCGAAATTAAGTAACCTCCCTCTTGAGATCGCAAAGTAATCTCGAAAAGAGGCCTATAGCCTCACGACAATTAGTTATGGGGTTCGTCTTACTTTATTGGAGAACAAGATTTCGAAAAAAAATTATGGGATACGCTGGTTACGAGTATTAAAAGTTTAACTGAAATAAAATAGTTCAAACCTTGGTCAACGTGTGTTGACTCTTGTTTCCCATACTTACCGTCGGCCTTAAAACTCCATCTGCGAGCTTCTTTTTATATGTTTTTCAACACTCTTCTCGACTGCAATTTTGCCTTTTTTCCTTTCCAGCCCCATTCTTCCGTTTCGAAACCGCGTAAACTAAGTCCATTCCAAAACGGCCCAGGTTGACTGATTAAGTCATAACAAAAGTTTAACGAAAGAAGAAATGACAGAAGGGTAGGATGGATATAAGTGGGTGTTTTCCCTGTGTTCGCCAATCAGATACACCTATTGGAAACACGTGACATTTTCAAATAAATCGTCCGCTTGCACTGGTACTGGGTGTAACGTAACTCCGTTGTTAACTGATTGCTTGTTTTTGGTGAAAAATAACGGTTGCGGTTTAGATTCTAAAAGGAGGCAAAAGGTTTCGGAATCGCAGAGGATTAAATTGCATAAGACGTTCAGATTAGAACGGTTTCAGTTGACAATTCACCGAAAGTGAAGTATATAAAGCAAACTAAAAGTTGATTCGCTTCCAAATGTCAAGATCAACGAAGGCAAGACCATTTGAAAAGTTCGAAGGCTTTTCACAAATTTACTGTAATTTGTGACACGCTGTCTGACCTCTTACATTTACTGTAATTTAGTTAAACCGCAAGACGTGATCCAATAAATATGCTGCAACTTGTAACGGGTGATTTTAGTTTGTTTAGAGTGATAAAGAACGTCGTCCATAGATAGTATGTTCTCTATTCTGTGTACTTCAAAGCACGAAACAAAGAAAGCCAGATTTTTAAAGTTCACCTATTTTACGCCTTTTGTGTTGTCTTGACTGATTTCAGATGTGGTCTTACGACGGCTGAGTTTTCGCTTGTTGCTGACGCTCGCTCAACGAGTTTATTTTGTTGCGGAACTGAAGCCAGCCAGGTTCCTTTTGTGGAATAGTGCCCTGCAAACGCTCGACTATCTGGACTTGTTTTTGGACCTCTATTATAAGTCTCGCGAACAAACGTGTAAACAAAAGAATGTGTATGTAAACTACATCACGTTTTGTATTTCTCTAATGCCCCCCAAAACACAAATAACACAGTTTTAACTGAGAACAATATTGTGCAAGTTGCTAACCGGAAACGGAAGTATTGTTCTCTTCCAAACAACCTCTATGCGCCCGCGAATTTCGTAAATTTGCCGACTGGGAATTGTAGGCAATGTGCAAAGAGATAGAGCATTTTTTTATTGACCAGATAATTGAATTCTGTCAAGCAAACAAATAAGATATTGTATCATTTAGATTTCTTAAGTATTACTGTCAGCATCCCTGACAACTGCTAAAATCACTAACAAATAATCTGATACTAAATAGTTGAATAAAATAAATAATTGATTTTAATATCAACTCATTACTCATCAAGTTCTGTAGCCCTTTGCGTTAAACACCAACCCTGAAACCTCCTAATCATGCAGCTAGTCAAGTAAAACAGTAGTTTGCGAATAACCCTTTAGACAACCATGCACTCTGAAACGAACAAGGGGGCACTCTTTTTTTCTTACTCCTCTCTCATTGCTGATTTTTCATCATGTTTTTTTTTCTTTGCTGCTGCTTTTTTATGTAATTCCACATTCGACCATATATCAAGAAAATCATTATAAAAAAGGGCAGTAAAAATGTACAAGTGGACAATGTGTCCAAATTCAGGTTTGCTTTAAACAATTTCTTATTAGATACCTTTTTGCTTTTCTGTTATACTTGTTACATTCTGTTGTAAACAGTTTGGCACTGCACACATCACAACTTTTATATTTGCACAAGCACTTCCCATATCTACGTAATGGTCACCACCTCTGCAGGTTAAAATTGTTTAAAAAGTGTATACATCACTTGTAGGGTTTTTCAAATTTAAAATCTACTCATCGTTCTGGGCCCAGTTGTACGAAGCGTGGATAACTCTACCCAGCAGATAAATCCTTATCCAGTGGATAAAATTGGCGGGTTGTCCTATCAAAATCAAGAACGCATCAATTTTATCCACTGGATAGCGTATATCCACTGGATAAAGTTATCCAGCCTTTGAACAACTGGGCCCTGATATACAGAGAAAAAGAAAAAGTTTTTGATTTGGATTTTTCTTCGTGGCGCAATTAGTGTTCAAACGGGCGAAATTTTACTTCCGGTTTCAAAATGACCGCGCAAAAGGAAGAATGGGTCCAAGTTGGGTTGTGACGTCACAACCAGAATCTATAGTTCGAGTCTGCAATCCAGCAATAGCGTTGCGCACAGATGACGTCAAAGTCATGTCTGAGTTTATACTAATTATATTCTTGTTTATGCTTGCATTTCCAACAAAAGAAAACGGCACATTAAAAATCCCTTGAGATTCGATGTCGGTTGTTTGTCTGAGTTTTGGTACTGTAAATAGTATCTGTGCGCAGCGCTATTTAAGACTTAATGTATGAGTTCTGGTTGTGACGTCACATTATCCAATCTCTGCCCATTCTTCCTTTTGCGCGGTCATTTTGAATCCGGAAGTAAAGTTTTGCCTGTTCGAATGCTAATTGCGCCTTTAAGAAAAATCCAGATCAAAAAATTTTTTTTGCTATGTTTATCAGAACGTTAAGTAGGTTCCAAGTATGAGAAAACCCCACAAGTGATATATACACTTTAAAGTAAAAATTCTTAATAAAATTTCAGCAAGTTTCTTAGACACAGTGGCTTAATTATCTTTACTGGGCCAGACCAATTTAATTTTATTTAGTTCATGACCTTTTAAGCTGTGAAGTTTCGAGAAATTGCAAAAGGTGTCAGTGCAATCAACAGAAAGTATCTAAAATTCAGTATTAAGTTTCAGTTGTTTGCACGCTTGTCAGGACACGAACCACTTGTGAGTTCACAAGTTAAGACTGACTTTTACAGAAAGTAAGTGAGGGGGTAACCAGTAAGGTTATAGAAAGTGGCCTGCTAGCCTGCTCTCCAACTGAGTAAAAATTGGATTGGTTTGTTTTCGAAATGGTTTAGGCGCGTGAAATCGAAAACAAACCATTTCGATTTGAGCCAAACTGGAGAGCCAGCCAGCCGGCTATATAGAAAGCAAATTTAGAAATGCTGCCCTGCGTTTTATTCTTTCGTGTAACAAGTTGTTTTGTTTAATTCCATGAATCCATTGGGAAGTAGACAATGATGCATACTTGTGTCTGTTTTTTCACATATTTGCGTCAAAACCCCCAGACCAAAGAAAATGTTTTGCATGTGAAACATTACTTCAAGCATACTGGACTGATACTGAGTGAGTATACTGTTGTGTCCGATCCACTGAAAATATTTCTCCCATTGAGAGAAGGGAAAACTAAACTGTTTTCTCTTGGTCGTCCCATGGAGATTTTTACAGACTGTGAAAATTAAGTGCTGGGGAACAGTTTTATCGAGGGAAATTTCTGCTTTATATTCAGAACTTTCGCTGCTGTTTTCCACAATTGATACGGATAATTAATTGACTTCACCGCATTGACTATAAGCAAGTTTTATAATCACGCGCAATACATAAAAACACTTTATTTGGCAAGCCACACGTCCTGTAAACACGACGGATTGTATGAATGCCAAGTGGAGGTATTGTTGAAAATGTTTTATAATTATTATATTTCTATTATATGTTAAGCATATTTCCACTCATTCAAATAGTCTGCAATGGGTACAGGATGTATGGCCCACGGCCAAGAAAACTGATTGTACGATCTGCGCATGGTTGTAAAACTGGTTTATATACTCACAGAAAACACCAGCTTGTGTTTTAATTGTTAAATCTGAGCATGATAAATGCATGTAACAATACACCCTTTTCACGGTATCTATTGCCATCTTGGACGGGGAAGTCGCGACGAAAGTTGCAGAAAATGTATGAGAGTTGTTCATTTATTAACCCTTATTACTTCCCCATTGTGCATCAGATATTGACGAAAAATCATCTCTTTAAAAAGATGTTGATACAAGAAACATATTTCCAATACATAAAGAATAGGTTAATGCTATAGCGTCGTTATCAACACTTGGATCTCCATACAAATTCTTAAAATTTAATGCAATTTTAAAGGGTACTTTACCTAGCCCTTCTATTTTGAATATATAGTTTCCATGTAGCCGATACCTTTTAGAGACAATTTTTTTCTTCCCGCCAAACTTCTGGTAATCTTCCCTAACTAACAGAAACGAATAGACAGTCACTGTCATTTATTATTTTGTTGATGGTGAGCCTTGAATTATTTGTCAGTTTAGAAGACAGAGATAATTTCTTGATTTGTGATGAGATACTGACAAAACCATAGTATTCTGTAACTAACTCTGTAACTAAGTTTATTTTCATAGGCCAAATAAAAAAATAATTGATTAGCATCCTTTTTTCCAGATTTTTGTTGCCGGGCGGGCACTTTTTATTTTCAATATTTTAAAGTCATCGGAAACAACTATTTGACAATGGGAGATTTTGAAACTGTCATATTGACCTTGCACTAGAGAAGGATCATGCTGCACGTCTATTATTTTAGTATAGGGGTGTGGTTAAGGCCGAAGGAGGTTAATGGGAATGTCGATATTTTATCTTTTACAGCTTTAACACATTCAGACAGATCAACGTTAGCGGACGGACGACATTCGCTTCGCTCCATAAAACATCCAGCGTTAAAGTATACTACGCTACTACTTACTATCCTGTCGATCCATTATAACAGCAACAGCGGTAACCATGCCAGTGAACCGTTAACTTCAGCTCCAGACGAAGACAGATTAATAGAACTTGCATGGAAGGCAACGAAGCAGAACAAGGAATATGCTTGGTGCAGTTCCTTAAATAGTTACTTGCACGAGCACCGCAGTCCGTCCTCGCCAGCAAGCTGGTTGAAAAACGCTTCTTTAAAAGGCGGATTAACTTCACTGCTATTTCAACCTCCTCCTTTAACCCGGCGTGCTTAATGCTGACAATGAGTGGCCGCAACTTGTTGAATCCAGGCCCCAAGATCAGTCACAATGTTTGTAAAGCCGCTAGTGCAAACACTCCTCGAAACCTAGTTATTCGATAAGCCCGACGACAGCCGCAAGTCAAACGCCGGAAAAACCATGGATCGTACACTTTAGCTGTAGAAGCCTTGTCAATCATATCAACGAGATGCAACTGATATTTTTGAATTCTACTCCAGTTTTTACCGCCATCACAGGGACATGGCTAAATGATTTTGTATCAGACACTGAAGTCGAAATCGACAGCAATAAATTGAATGATTAAATCGGAAGCAACGTCGTGGTGGAGGAGTTACGTTATTTTATTGGATTCTTTAAAGTTTACGCGACGACGTGATTTGGAAGAACAAAGTTTTGAAGCAATTTGGGTTCAGTTGGAAATAAGTAGAACAAAATATTTAATTGGATGTGTTTACAGAGCTCCTGATGAATCCCTTGAGGTGTTTGATTATCTAGACGATGTGCAGCAGTACGATATCCGTAATCAATTTGAATCCATAATTATTGGAGATTTGAACTGTGATTGTCTGGACAACACCCTGGCACAATCAGAAAGGCTCGACGAGTTTTTAACAGGCAATGAACTCGAGTAATTGATAAAGGAACCAACTCGAATAACAAGTAACTCTACATCTTTACTTGACGCGCTAATTTCTTCTACGCCCGCTCTATTCAAGTCTACAAAAGTTTTGTCCACATCTTTCAGCGACACCAACCCATCGTCGGCATAATTGACGGCCCAATGCACAACCGCAGAAAGATCGCCGGAGTCATTTCCACAAAGCGCTGGGACGATGCAAACATCAACAGTTTTTTGGAAGACCTACATAACACAACTTGGAGCGCGATGGAATCTTTTTCCAATAACGATGACCTATGCCGCACGTGGCAGTCACAGTTTCAAACCAAAATAGACGAACACTTTCCGCTGAGGAAAAAGCGCATCCGCAGAAAGATTCAGCCATGGCTTAACCGTGATATACTAACTATGGTGAGAAAACGCGACCAGACGTTTACAAGGTTCTTTGAAACCGAGTAACAAGGTTTCACAGGAAATCTAGACGAGATTATTTCGCAGATAAACTAGAACAAAATCGCGCCAAATCACGAACTTTTTGGAATATTTTGCGTCAGGTCCTTTCAGGTAAAAAAAGGACTCTTGGGATAAATAAGCTAGTGGTCGACAATGAATAAGTCAGCGACCCATCAAAAGTAGCAGACGCGCGCTCTTAATAAGTACTTCACATCTATAGCTGGCACTCTCCTGGCTACCCGCCCACATACCCAACGTCCAAAAGCGTGAAGTCCAAACAAGCCATCCTGCCACTAAACTGTTCCATTTCCCTATCCTAACAGAATCAGAGGTGCATTGCAGCCTAAAAACACTAGATGCGTGGAAAGCCACTGGGTCAGACAACATTCCCGCAAAGGCTCTCAAGAAAGCAGCACCCGCAATCAGCAGGGCCGCAACTCATCTGTTCAACGAGTCTTTCAAACAAGGTTGTTATCCTGCGTTATGAAAAACAGCGAAAGTATACCGGTGTTTAAAGGTGGAAACCAAACCGAATGCGATATATTTCGACTTATATCAGTACTGTCATACCTTTCTAAAATTCAAGAACCTTTTGCTAACTCAAAACTACAAGAATTCGCTCGCGAAACCAATCTCATTGATCAACACCAATACGCTTAAAAAAACATTCGTCAACTATTATCGCTCTAATCAAGGTAGTCGACTCCTGGATAACAACTATTGACGAAAAGGAAAAGGTTTTAAGCGTTTTCTTAGGCCTCTGAAAAGCTTTTGACGTCGTCGAGCATGACATCCTTATTAAGAAACAACGGCATTACGGGAAGTGAACTTAGCTGGTTCGAAAGTCCAGTTTGTCTCATGCGGAGGCGTGGACCGCGACCGACGTATTATCACTCACGGAGTCCCACAGGGTTCGGTCCTTGGACCTACACTTTATAACGTTCACATAAACGGTATAGCCAAGGGCCCGGTTGTACGAAGAGCGGATAACTCTATCCAGCGGATAAATCCTTATCCAGTGGATAAAATTGGCGCGTTGTCCAATCAAAATCAAGAACGCGTCAATTTTATCCACTGAATAGCGATTTATTCACTGGATAAAGTTATCCACTCTTTGTACAACCGGGCCAAGGTGTGTAACAGGTATGAAGTAGTCCTTTATGCCGACGATACAGAGATTCACGTCTGTTCAAAGGATGTCAACATCGCTGAAAGAAACGTAAACAAAGATCTTGTAGAGATTGACGATTGGCTAGACGGAAACGGCCTAATATGTAACATTTCAAAATCGGAGGCCATGTTACTTGGATCACGTTATTCTGTTCAGAACATGAGAGAACTTCATATAGTTTTAAGCGACCAGAAACTTAAACAATCAAACCACGTCAAATATTTGGGTGCTTTTATTGATGAAAACTTTAATTGGAATAAACAGATATCCCTAATGACATCAATACATTGTACAAGCAGAATCTTGTTTTTCAGATAGCTTACGTGTTTACTGACAGATGTGTTGGAATCTCGTGCTTGGGGTTTAAACAGGCATTTATATGTTTCATTGCAATTTTTAGTAAGTTTCGCTGCACTAAACTGCATCTCATTTAATAGAAAAACTGGACCCAAAAGATATGATCCGTTAATTTGTTATAAAGAAACTTCAATAAAAAAATATTTTTATGTGACATTCAAGATTTCAAGAGAAAGATTTGGTGCCATTTAATAATATAAGTTGAGGTCAAATTTTAAACGTTTTTGGGGTCTCAGAGAATCTACTTATACCGAGAAGTACTTACAGTAACCTGCTACAAGCAATGGCGGATTCACTTTTCGTCTGGTATTTCTCGACAAAGTGGACCGCCGATTACGAGAAAAACTTGGTGTAGCCTTACCAATGTTGGCTATGAAATCGATGGCTACAAACATGTTTTTTAAGTCTTTGTACACTACATTTCACCAATTTTATTTTTAAAATCATAGACTTTGCAGTTTATGTCAAATCGAGTAGACACCGTTAAAAAAAACGTTCAACCTCAAAGAAAAACGTTAACTTTGTGTGGCATCTTTAATTCGAACTTCTCAAATATATATATATGCTGTCTGGTGCAGGAATGTTTCCTTTCTACTGTTCAAAAAAATCGCATTAAGAAAAAATTAAAAGACTCAAATCGCCTTATATGAACCATTAAAAAGCTTTGCGTGCTTTCTCTTCACGTTTGTTTAAAAGAAATTCCCTACGCCTTCACTGGGGAAACGCGGTGTAGCTACCGGGGAAAGCCGGTACAATGTACCAGTGTATCGGCCTTAAGAAAAACACTGGTTTAAGGGGAAAAGGGACGGGGTTATTTTGACCCTCCGGTATTAAAGTGGCAACAGACAAAAGCTTGCTGTTTGGCTTGCAAGCAGATTTGGACTTGCTAACTGCTTTCTTTGACAACTATCACATTTAGAACTGTTGATATGGGCAGCAGTCACTAAACATGCCATCTTGGATTTTTCGAAAGTTTATTATTAATAACACTTTATATTTATAGCCTCCAACGGGAAATTACAAAAGACATTGTAAAAAAAACGGATGTACATGTAATTAGTTTTTCATAATTTACAATGTAGATACTAACTTGCAAAACCTTTACTGCAAAGGTGGTTGAAATTTCATTACTATAAAACGGCCCCCAAACCCAAAGAAACTAAACAACACTAATATAAAAAATACACAGTAAATTGAACTGATGGCCAAAGAACTTGCACAACAACTACAATTTACAAAGCCTTACAACGTTCCATATTAACTTAAATCGGTGTCAAATGTTATTGAACAGCTCTTTTCACACAAGAAAACATGTTTTGCTGAATATGACTGTTGAGGTCACTCAGCCGTTCAAACTGTTCATCGCACTGATCGCAACAAAAAATCTCTTTAATATGGCAGAACTTCTTATGTTTAGTGAGGGAGAAAGATGAGTTGAAAATTTTGAGACATGTTTTACATTTGTAAGGGTTGTCAGCGGTTTCATTTTTTGGATTAGTGGATAAACCGACTGCTTTCCTGGGTGGTTTACTAATCTTGCTGGAGAAGCATTGCTTCATTTTAGTATGTGTCCTTTTGTGTACGACCAAGTGACCTGAGCTACTAGAAGACTTGTCATACTTGTCGCAGTGGTGTGGTTTCAGTACCGTATGTGTTCTTTTGTGCGCGAGCAAGGTATTAGAATGTCTATACGACTTGTTACATTGGTCACAGCGGAAAGGCTTCACTCCTGTATGTATCCTTTTATGTGCAGCCAAGATTGCAGCCTGACGGAATGATTTGTCACACTGGTCGCAGGTGTATGGCTTCATTCCCGTGTGTACTCTTTTGTGAACGATCAAGGCACCATTCTGACGGAATGATTTATCACACTGGTTACAATGGTAAGGCTTCACTCCGGTGTGTATCCTTTTGTGTATAATTAAACTACAAGACCTACTGAATGACTTGTTGCATTGGCTGCAGTTAAAAGGTTTCACTCCCGTATGTGTCATTCTGTGTGTGTTCAAATGATCTGACCTTCTAAACGCTTTTTCGCACGAATCGCATTTAAAAGGCTTCACACCTAAATGAATCATTTTGTGTTGGACCAAGTTGCCATACTGACTGAACGATTTGTCACACTTGTCGCACTGGTAAGGCTTCATTCCCGTATGTGTTCTTTTGTGTAGGGTCACCTGTCCTGACCGGGCAAATGATTTACCACACTCGTCGCAGTGATATGGCCTCTTCCCCGTATGTATTATTTTGTGTTTGCCAAGGTCACTTGACGAACTGAATGACTTGTCACATTGGTCACAGTGGTAGGGCTTCTCTCCTGTATGTGTTCTCTTGTGTACGACCAAGTAGCTAGAAGAAGTGAATGACTTGTCACATTGGTCACAGTGGTAGGGTTTCTCTCCTGTACGTGTCCTCTTGTGTAAGACCAAGCTGCTAGAAGTACTGAATGACTTGTCACATTGGTTGCAGTGATTTGGCTTCATTCTTGAACGTGTCATTTTGAATGTAGCATGGATGTTTCACGGACTAAATTACTTGTCACACGTTGCAGAGGTTGAGGCTTCTTCATTCCTGTATGTAATCGGTTATGTCTGATCAAGTTATTCTTACAAAGAATCACTGGTCACACTGCTATTCCTTCATTGATCCATACTGTGTTGCGTGTTGCCAGTCCCAGTTCACAATCTTTGTAATCTGAAAATAATGCAATAAGCAATGCAAGATCTTTTAGATACTGTACATGTAATTATTGCAAAGAAACAGTTTTCTTTGTTCCACTTAAAGACTACTCATATTAACTGTGTGTTTAGACTCTCAAAAATTATTCTATCTATTCAATTGAAACTGGCAAAACTCAAAGCAAGAAGGTGGCGAACCAAATAGCAAAGTCACAAAAGTAATTTGTTATAGATTTTATCTTTCATTGGGAATAGTAGTAATTTTAGCATGGAGAGAGATGCGAGAGCTTCCAATAATCTAAACTATACTGGAGAACCTAGATTAAAAGTACAAGTGAATTACAACGTACAAATTTTAAAGTGCTTGAATAATTAAAAAATAAATAAACAAACTTCTTTGCTGCCTTTCTTTCTTAATACTTTCCCTCCTTGAATTTTTTTTTGACGCAGAACCTTAATAGAATTAAAATAATAATAGTAAAAGACCATTAGCTTTTTGTAAAAAAAGCTCTTTGTGCTTTGAGAACAATTAAAAATATACATTTCAAGTGATTATTGAGATTGTTTCAGATGACTAAAATACTGATAAGAATCCACTTGATATCTTGTTAAAGTTCGTTTCAGTCGAGCATACTAATGTGCACCATTTTGGTCCATGCTTCCCCACGCCTACGGGACTGGAAATACTTGAGTAGTGTCTTGCCACAATAAAAATTTTAAGAGTTTGCAAAACCATCAGACCAAGCAAGATAGTAAATGTGGTTCCTGTCATATTCACAAAACAGGTTGGGTCAGTTGATTGGTCTCAATATTTTGAACACTTTTAATATTTTGTGAATATACATATATTTTAAGCTAGTAAATATGACTGGACTGCTCAGGCCAAATAAATTAAACTGTACAAATTTTGTCAATCCAGAGATCACGAAATTATGTTACAGCATAACTACCATGTATTTCAAACAAGGTGCAGCAACAAATTTGAAATTACTGAAGTTAAGATCGCAATTGATAACTGAAGTAACGCTCTTTTATTTGGACATGGCCAATCTGCCAAGAAGTCAAAGTTGTGTTAATTGAAGACTACAGTTAAGGCTATGGAGCAAATCTGGTTTTTCAAGGTCTTCGAGTCTGTAATAATGATAATCGAAATTACATTTAGTCATGTGATAGGAACAACGTGTATTATTTCATTAGGCCTCATAGCAATTTGTTTCCATGTGTTCAGTCACTGATAAAGACGTCAAGGTAATGAGATAGCACTGCCCACAACTTGGGTATCTACAGTGTGGTCATGTCTTTTGAACAATTAAAGCTTTCATGGTCTATTAATATATAAAATAAACTAGCAAACATTCACAGCTTTCTCGACAATTAATTTGCAGGAGCCTATGCCTCATTATACTGTACTGAGGTAACAAATTTAACTTGAAAAAATTTTATAAGGATGATGGGTTTTGGTACCATAAACTACACATGTACATATCAACAGCCATAAAACAAGATCAAGTGTTTTTTAAATATTTTGTGCGAACATGCTGTTCTGATTGGACGTAAATTGTCGCAAAAATGCATTTTTGAGTTTCAGAGTTTACCAATCCACAACAAATTAGTGGTTGACTGCGGCATTGATTTAGTAATAACAATAAATAAGTCTTATATAGCGCATATATCTAGCTTTCTATGCACTTTACACCTGAAATACACGTAAAACTATGTATACCTAATAATTAAGACCTAAGATATAATTAACAAAAAAAAAGTATTTACAGTAGAGCCACAAAGGTGGACTATTTGCAGGAAAAAAATTGGGAGTCTGCAGTTAGAATGGGATTTTGTGACTCCCAAATATTACTGTACTGAAGGGTGTGGTCAAATTTTTATCAAACTTTGAAAGCCTCTGTAAATAGAAAGTTACTAGTAAAGATTGTGGTTTTGCTGTATTTGTGATTTCTACCCATCAAGTGACAGTGTAAAAATATTCAGGCTTCTGGGTTAGTTACTTTTTGAGATATTTGATTATAAGATTGTGTTAAACTACATGGAGGTCATTTTGGAGCTAATTTGGGCTCAAACCCACACAATTAAAACAGCTGGAGCTCAAAAACTAATCAAGATATAGATCACAAACTTCAGAAAAATTTTTTCTAAATTTTCTTTAAAAAAAAATCTGAGATCATTCTTGATTTTGGGTGAAATGACATGGATTGACCCATATGCAAAATCTCTAATAGTTTTTAAGACTGCAGGAGGATATGGATTCTTGCTAAGTGTTGAAGCATGAATTATGGTTGTTTGAATTTGTATCCAATTGTTTTCGCTGGAATTTATTGTTTTGAAGTGAAACAAGAAGGAATGGTTTATTGGCCAGTGTGACTAATGACCAGCAAACTTTAAGCTGATGAAAGTAAACCAAACATTGAATGTTCTTTCGTTCTGTAAAAACATGCAGAGTCATGATGAAGTGTTTGCAGGAAAACATTTCAAATCAAATGAGAAATTAACAGCCAGTGCACATAATAACTAGCAATTAAAAAAACAAGGCAAGACTGTAAAGTGGACTTCGCAAACAGTTAGTTGAGTTGCAAAAGTATATATGTCATCTGATTTCTTTTAACTTCTAATAAAATACAAAAACTTCAAAACACACTAAATGAAAACTGTTAACAGAATCTTGGTAGTGCATGTCTCAGACACCAATAAAAACAGTAAACAGTTGGTAAGTTACCCCTGGCCAACAGCTATGAGACCAACCATTAATTAATTTTATCTTAGAAGGAGGGGGGTGGGCTATTTTTGGAAAAAAAACTAGAACTGCAAGCCAAGTTCCCCTTAAAAAAATCCATCAGCAACTGGTAAAAAAAACTTGCAACATCCAGCTGATCTGAGTCCCTAGAATTAGCTAACCAAGAGTGGGTATGTCTGCAAAACCATAAATTATGTCATTTTAAGCCTAATCCCTACAGTGGCCCGTAAGGCTCAGCACAAAAATAACAGAATGACACACACAACAATAAAAGAGACAACGCAAACAAAATATTATGGCAACGCAAACAAAAAAGTCGATACAAACTTAAAAGTATGGCAACGCAAACAAAAAAATGTGACAACACAAACAAAAATATCAACACAAACAAAAAAATCAACGTAAATAAAAAAGTTAACGCAAATAAAAAAGTCAACGCAAATAAAAAAGTCAACGCAAATAAAGAAGTTAACGCAAATAAAAAAGTCAACGCAAATAAAAAAGTCAATAATAACCAAAACCCACATATAAAAAACTTATTGCAAAATGATCAATCAGCAACACAATTAGGACTGCAGCAGTGTTTGGTCTTTGAAAATTAGACATGCAGCAACATTGGTTGCTTCATGTGGAGTGTTGTGGAATAGTCATGCGAGTACGAGGGAGTCGAACGTAGAAGAAAAAGATGAATAACTTTTCACACAGTCTCTCAATTGGCAACAAAGTTAAAGGGTATATTGTACTGGGTTATTGGATTATTCAGCAATGAGAATGAAGAATGCAGCAGGATGAATTCTTATAGTGAGACCTTTGAAGTGATGATGTCTGTGGTTCGAGATGGCACACTTATCGATCAGTGAAAAGAAAAACATCTTAATGTAAAATATTCTTACCGGAGTTGCATTTGTTGGCCATAAGTTTGCTCTCACTTGAAGAACATTCGGCGAGAAATTTTGATAAAAACCATGAAAAATCCCGGCTAAAAATAGCAACGATTGTATTTACAGCCTACTTCTAACCTGGCTGTGGATTCGCGAATGTAAAGCTGAATTGTCAGCTCACTTTCAATGAAACCTTTTATTTGCGTTAACTTTTTTATTTGTGTTGATTTTTTTGTTTGTGTTGATTTTATGATTGCGTTGATTTTTTATTTGCGTTGATTTTTTTTATTTGTGTTGATTTTTTTGTTTGCGTTGACTATTTTATTTGCGTCGACTTTTTTATTTGCGTTGACTTTT
>JAOBRG010367226.1:0-12084 GCA_027574985.1 Umimayanthus nakama | reverse complement strand
CAGGCTGATTTTGCAGATTATAACCCTTTATATAAGAACCAAATCAGCCTGAACCGCCAAAATAGGTGTTCTTATACACGGGTTTTTACTGTATTCTCAAATCTACCTACAATATTCCTGTTATCTCATCACAACCCTTTGGAGAATTTAACATTTCATACAAAGGCAAATCAATTTGTCACTAGACTTTTTGAGTAACTGGGATTGCCTATTTGGCAAATAAAATAAATCTGTGTGTTTCGGTTACATGCTTCTTAAATTTAGGGTAGGTAAGTCAGATTGTATTTTTTTACTTTTTGCAATATTAATTTTGTTTGCCTGAAGTACTTTTTATAATTAAAAACAGAACTGCTAATATCAACAAGGTGTCACAACTCATTCCTACTTCATTTTCAATGGCTAACAGTTTGATCTCAACTGAGGCGTTGTCCACTGCACACAAACACTACGAAAACATACTGAGTATTTTTGTTTTTTAATAGATAAAGTTGCAACAAAAATAGGCTTGAAACTGAAAACATCTTTCAGTACGAAGAAATTTTTGTAGTAAACCAAAAACGAAAATAATAAAATAAGGGTCAGCAAGCTAAACTTAGGGATGGTCGGTACCCGGAAACACACATATTTTTAGTTTGGCCTTAACTACATTATTATATAAATTATTTACTGTTAAATACAAAATTATGCCTTACATATGATAAACTTTTGGTTTTGAATTGTCTAAAACATAACTCAAAATATAATTGGGACAAATTAGTTTTGAATAAATCAATTGAACATTTTTTGGTGTAAACTAATTTTTTTCACTAATTAAGGTTAAAACCTTGTGTTTCTTGAATCAATTTTATCTAGGTTGGAAGAATTTTACATTACTTTCATCTTCATCTTCACTTTGATCAGGGAACTGACAACAAGACAGAGCTACATGTAGAATTCTGCATGAACAATCTGGAGCATTGGCGTGCTGCTTGGCTGAGTTTCAAGACCAATAAACGTAGTTTATTTTGTAAGAAGAATATGTATGCTGATCAACTTGGTATGATTGAAAGTGATAACCTAACTTACCTTACTGATTATTAGAAGGGGAACGTTGAGAGAAAACAACTTAACCACTAAGTGCTCGGGTGTGCGTCCAGACACCAGTAAATATGCTAGGATGCTATAGATGACGGGGAACACTCCAGCTGCTAGTGTCTTTTTATTGTAAATGTAATACAGCATAATCAGAAGGCCAGTCTGGACACTCATGAAACTGGACTCTCCCCAAGTGCTGCAAAGAAAGTATTTACTGAATTTTAATCCATGCACTAGTGTGCCCCACTGTCAAACACAAATATAAAATTAAGTCACTATTTGATTGAATCTTGCAACTGAAGACACCACAACTTTATTGGTGCTGTACATGTTGTGCAATCCCAGAAAACCCTGTCCACCAATAAGAGCTACTACATGTTGCTACACATGTAATGACCAACAGTTTCTGCCATTACAACATTTTCAAACTCTTGCAGTTCACTCAAATTAGTTTGAAAGAAAACAGTTCATGTACAGCTTACCAGATCAATGCCAAACTTTTTATGAACTACACCTCTCAAAAGTCAAAAAAACAAACTTTTAGTCTTTTTTTTTTTTGATTTCAAGCTACGAGAAGTTACACCTTTATGCTGATGACAATTTTCTCAGCTATCATGGGACACAAATTAAAAATCGCAAAACATGCACATGACTTATGAATTTTATATGAAATTAAGTGCCATCATTTTCTTTTATACTCCCCCCCCCCCAAAAAAAAACAATGTTTGTTCATCCAGAAGTGTTCCCTTCTGCATCAGTAAATCTACAATAGCAAGCATTTTTGGAAGTTTCCAGGTTCCTACATGTAAAGCAACAATATAAAAGGCTGTTAAGGAAATTAGTGAAAGCACTATACTAATTTGTGGCAGGGGAATCACCAACAATAACTAGTGATCAATGATTTAGTCATTAATGTATTTACCTGAATGGATATTTCTTCAGTATACCATATGCGGCAGTTCCTGTTGTAGCCACCAACTCAGCAAAGAATGACATCAAACTGAGGCCTTCAGCACTTGATGCCTGAATGACTTTAACAATCTGAGGGACCTTTACTGAAGAAAACAAAGACATTCGAGAAACAACTTATCAAAACAATTTCCTTGTTAAAAACTGCAGTTTCAATTTGTTTGTCCATGGAGAAAATGGGAACAATAGATGCAATCTATACAGAGAATTTTAAAATGTTTCCTAACTGACTGATTGGAGGATAGCGACTTAATTTTTTCCTGGGATAGCATACATGTACCCCTGAACCCCCATAAAACCCTTGTGACTTTGGAACTTGCATGGCCAAGTAGTTACGAAGATATTAGCCAGTGTCAAAACTCCAATACAAAGTCTTATAAACTAAGTTTTGCAAAGACATATCATATTGAGCCTGGGTCTCTGGTGGTAACTATGCAGGTTTTGCATGTATTGTTGAGATCTGGATACTAGTAAACTCGTTAATACATGCAAAAAAAGGCTAATTACTTCCAATATACTTGTATATGCAATTTAAACTAAAGTTTAGGACGTAGTTTATTAATTTTGTTATTATATACTTATTATATACTATACATATACAACAGACTATTTAACAATTATTCCACAAACGCGCATTGAATATGAGCTTTTAGATAGCACCAAGTCCGCTATCATAAGCTCATATCCAACAAGTGTGAGTGGAATAATTTTTTTATTAAATACCAAACACTGGATAAAAATATCTCGAATTCTATTTTCTACCGAGTCGAGTGCTCGGTATTTAATAAAGTATAAGTAGAGACTACTGTCTATTGTTATAGTTATAGCATAGATACACTTAACCCAAGCGTTTTTTTTTATATTGCAAGAAATATAAACTTGAAAGAAGCTTACCGATAGCTGATCCAACAACAATACCATAGCCAAGTGCTTTACTTATGGCTAACTTCAGGCACGGTCCTGCAAGCCAAACAACTCAACGGATTAGCCAATCACCTTGTGATCAACTGATATCAACCACCAGCGAAGCCTCTGAATCGCAGTACCAAAAGAAAAACAATGGCAAAAACCAAAACTGTGCTTACCGTCAAAGAAATTGAACTTAAGAAAAAACTCGTCATGGCAATGTTTGGGCAAAACGAGGAGAACCAACGGAGTAAAAAAGTAACCGGCCGCCATTTTTTTTCCACGTCGACTTGGTGAGACCGCTGACCCATCAGGACTTGACTGCAGGCACTGGATTGCGGAACAATGCTTTTGGGTTTCCATAGAGTGTACTTGTTTTCTAGAGTGTACATCTATATCGAATCTATAATACTTTAGAAAGACCGAGCGTGTTTATTTAACTTTATTTTGAGCAACCGGGTCCTCCAGTCCTGCAGGACTGGATGTGCTCATATATCTTTAAAAGCCATATCTTCCTACGAAACTGTTGTTCTCTATATACATTGTACACGCTTTTTTTATAAGAACAAATTTTATAAGAACACCCAGGTTAAGATTTGCCCAAAAATTAAGAACAAGCTAAGAACAGTCACCAGGCTGTAATTTTGATCAGAAAGAGTTGCGAATTTCTTTTTTCATCCTTGTACACAGATTTGGATATACATGAAAACTAAACTTGTCAGAAAGCTTCAGAATTTTAGAGCTTGGTCATCGGGCGCTGGGACAGTGATAATAAGAAAGTTCGCCACGTTCGCGGACGCTGTATTGACAGTTTCAATGTTTTTCGCTAGATTAAACAACACTGAAAAACACATATTTCTTAGTGCCGTTTTACATGTAATGTTCCGGGCAACTAATCAACTGTTTCAAAATATCAGAAAATAAGAACAATTCAAGAACAAATTGAGGCTGAAATAGCCAAAAAATAAGGAACAGCCCAGGCTGAGCCGAAAGTTACTGAATCTTATAAAAAAAAAGCGTGTATCACATATATGGCATCCTTCTATCTCGAAAAAACACTGGAACATTACCGCGTAGTAAGAGACCTATTAATGGGCCTAGCTCCTGCTCCAGGAGTTGGACTGATCTGCAAGCTCTTTCGCAATCCGTTCAGCTATACACTGCCGCGTGCTCTGGAGGTGCTCCCACCTGTCCTCCCACAATAAAAATTATTATCCGAGTTCGATCTTCAGTTTGCCTGGTGTTGCGCCTCATTTTTCCAGCTGGCAGGGTTAACGTCGCCAACCGTCGTGGTGTAATAAACCACTTTCACAATCTTGCGCAGATCAAGGATAGAGTTCAGCTGGCGGACAAGCACGAATCTTTAACATGACAGGTTTGGTGAAGAGGGTGACAAGCCTTTTCTGCTAAAACTGAGCTTGGTTGAATCACCAACAGTGTCTTAACGTGGGAAGACCGGTGAATAAAGGCCGTATATTTTTGAAGTTTTCTTTCAGATTGTTAGTTCCGACGTGCTGAGAAACCTTTAAGTTGGTCAAAAGTTGCCCAGAAAAGCAAAATTTGCCCGAAGTTGCTTAAGTACTAAAAAAGTTGCTCGAAACGCTAAAAGTTGCTGTGCACAATCTGGACATGCCTTGGGCTCACCAAACTCTGAATTTACCCCAAATAGACCGATTTAGGGGAAACATAATACCATGTAGTTGATTGAATTTTTACATATTTGCAACTACAATATATTTTGAGTCTCTTAAATTACTAAAAATGCCCCAAAATATTTTTAATATATCTTCAATCTTTTCTTATTTTCCATGTAGTTTAGCTTGTGTTGTCGCTTTTCTTAGCTTTCTGGTTATAATTAAGAACATTTTATTATTGACTTTCTGTGCAACTTTGTTCCCTAGCTCCCGGCTCTCGACTTTAAACGCCATGATTGTTCCTCACTTGCTCGTCGCCGCGAAAAAGTTTACATTCCTTAATATGCTTCATGCTACATATATAAATATAAACTGCTCGGTTGTAATCGTTCCCGTTGACAAATCAATCTACCTGGCCAACAAGAACAATACCCAGGTTAAAACTAAAAGCCTCCCTGTTACAGCCTCATCTATCGGAAATAAATATAAAATAATACCTCCCTGTTGTAAATTCATTAAAGTTATTATTATTATTATTATTGTTAATACTATTTCTTTTACTACTATTTTTACTATTATTATTGTTATTTTTATTATTAATAATAATATTATTGTTATTACTATTGTTATCTGCATCATCATCATCATCTTTATCTTAGACCTGCTAACAAGCATACTATATTCTGAATCGATTAACATTACCCATATATTGGACCATCTATAAAATATTCCAGTTATAACTTGAGCACCCCTTTCTGTTTATTAGTCTCTGTTTACTCTCAAATTTCACATCCAAATTTGGAACATTCTAACTGAGCAATAGAGGCCTTTCTATCAAAGTTATCTGATGTTGTAGTTCACATAAATGTGTTTTAAGGCAGAGCTTTATACTCGAGCTCCATATGATATATGTATATATAAGTCCTGGCTTTTCAGTTCTGTGGGATGCTCCTGTTTTTGCTCAAAGTTACTGTTGAACTCTTTATTTCAATATTTCCTTCCTTTAGAGACATGCGAGACGAGACGAATGCAAAGGTCGTCTTACCTCCGCTAGGTTAAAGCTTCGCAAACTTGGCTTTACCGATTCTGTATGATATTTTATATGTAGATAAGCTGCCCAGCTGTGCGCGAGCAACCACTTCGATTTTCTTAAGCCCGAGGTTAAAGAAGAGTTAAAGAACTGAAAGAAGAGCACGCCGGGCAGTGATTCCGTTCGTGGCTCGTCCACAAGGTAATTATAAAAAGCCCGATAGGAAAGAACGCAGGAAGCTACATAGTTTGTAAATAGAACACTGATTCAGTTTGATGATCAGACAAAAACGAAAACCATTTGCACAAATCCAACCATCTGAAAACTAAGCATTAATAAATTGTTAACAACTACGTCTTCACTAAAGATGCAGCAGATTGCAATTCCATATTCCCAACTCGTTTCGATTTTCTGCATCATCATTCTAACCAGCTTTTTCTCTATTTTTATAGTTAGTAGGGGCCCCGTACTTAAAGCTAGTTAGCCTGCGAAGGAAAACGCTTTTTCTTCTGCTGGTCCCAGACGTTAGAAAACTAGCGTCTGCGATTTGAACCGAACATTTCCTTCCGATTGATATATGTCGCCCCCGATTTTCGGGGGAGGCGCGTTCTGATTGGTTACATACAGTATAGTTTTTTAAAATCAGCATCAAAACTTTCTTTCGACAGAGAGTTATTCACTTCGGCAGATGGCAGAGTTTGTAGGAGTTAATGATAGAAAACATGAAAGAACAATAGCCAATTATCTTGTATGAGTTCTTGAATTGGAAGAACGTTTTTGTAGATCTTCCAACTGGGTATGGAAAATCATGAATCTTCCAAATGGCGCCAATCTTAGCCTGTGAGCTAACATCAAACGTGTTGTAACTGTAGTGTTTTATCTTAATTGTTAAGTATACATGTATGTACGCAAATAATAGATAATAATATATAAAGTTGTTGTCGTTGTTGTTCAGCTCATTATAAGCTCTGCATCCAGTCGCTGCAAGACTTTGTATGGCCGATATCCCTGTAACTACTAAATCAAACAAACTTTGACTCACTTGAAGTGTTATATATGTCGTTGTTGTTCCCTGGTAAAAAAACTAAAGACACTTTGTAGAAGTTTTGAGAAATTTCTTCAGTACTTAGACCCTCCGATTTCTCTTCTACCAAATTAAAAGGAAAGTCAATTGATTTGACGATTTTTGACCAACATTCGATCATTGCAGAGAGTTTCTTATTCTTTTAAACAGACCACTTTCGAATTACGATTCAGTCCCTGCGAACAATACCTGAAGTCGAAGCTTCGTGCGAGGAAATACCACAAATGTATGGAAAACTTGGCACGAAGCCTCGACTTCAGGTAATTGTTCGCAGGAACTGAAGCGTAACTCGCCGAAAGTGGATTATCGGGTCCCCTTGCTTTAACGTCCCACGACACAAAAAGCATCACAATTTTCCAAAAGCTCAGCCAAAAACTTTGGGCAAAGTTTGTCCGGCATAAAGATCGAATAAGCATTCGTTATGAGTCGTTTCAAATGCGATATACCATGATTTAATTAACGTTCGTTTCGATGAATATGTTCAGTTCAAATCGCAGAAGCTTGTTTTCTTTCGTCTGGTGGCCTGAACTCGAGCGGGAGAAAAAGCGTCTGCTATCGCAGGCTAATAGCTAAAACTAACGGGTTACCCTAGAAAAAATTGGTTTGATTGTGTAGCAAGGCAATGGTAACATTTTGTATGGTATTATAAGCTATCGTGCATACTGTGATATGGTATGGTTTCGTGTTAGTGGTATGGTATTGTGCACATGGTGTACAGCATTGTATAGTGTTATATGATATGATCTAGTATGATATGATATGATTTGATATGGTATGGTATGGTATATGATATGAAATAATACGATATGATATGGTATGGTATTGTATATGGTATGATATATGATATGATATGATATGTCAAGCTATGTTATAGTACTGTGTGGTATGGTGTGTTATGGTGTAACGCATGGTATGATATGTTATGGTGTAGTGTATTATGTTGTGGTTAGATGTGATGAGGTGTGGTATGGTATCATGTGGTATACCAGTTTGTTATCAGGTATAGTAAAGTGCGGTAGCACCGATGAGTGCGGCTTTATCAGGAAAATGAAATCAGTGACATACGACAAGAAACCGGAACTGTGCTGTAGCATACTGTACAGTATTGTATAGTGGCTGAGATGATATCCATGGGCTGTACTGGTCACACGCTGTTCAAATCCTATTGGCTGTTGCACTTTGTTTTTAGTACGACGATATAAGTGTGACCTGCTAAAAAATCGACTACATCATGTACAAACTACTTGTACTCTGAACATTGTTGGCCCCTCGGCTCGCTGGATCTCTCTTCGTGGCTTGTAGTGACAGCGCGGAGGAGGTGAAAGCGAGTGCCGTCCCCGCCATTGCGAGGTAAAAGCCCCAAGACATCGTACAGTGCCCGATTGCAAAGGGGGCCACAGACGGCCCACACACTTGCCTCACTTGCATGCTGTCCCAGCCCCAGGGGTACAGAACACACGACATTGCCAGAAGAAAACCTACACACAAAGAAACATACGGGTCAGTAATGAAGCAGAAATTGTTTGCGTGTATTGTCAAGGGTGGCTAAAATTAACCTACATTTCTTATGTATGTATCTATGTACATGCAAAATACCTTGCTTTCCTACGATAATCGCAAGAAAGTGTGTCAAAAGTTTGCAATTGGCTTTCGTAAAGGGTATTAGATTTACAACAAAAACTCGCAAGAGCACAGCCCACCAAAAGAGCTTGCTTCTAGCGTCAAGCGAAACGACAAAAAAGGAAAAACTCGTTTGCATGCAGTTTCGCAGATTCGGTATCTGAATAAAATCAGAAGAAAAAAAATTGGGTCGTCTAAAAACCAAACTCGACTAAGTTAGGTTGGTTTTTCAATGCGTGATTTGTGAAGGAACATGTCGCCCTTAGCTTTGGTTACTAACACGAATGCCACCCCCACTTTAATTTTCTTTTCTGTTTAAGGTCGCCAAACAAATTCCCGTTTGTACATGAATGCATAGAACAACATTGGAAAGTTTATATAACTGACCTCGAGAGTCGAAGCTACTTTTACTTTGAGAACGGAGGAACTCATTAGACTCAATGTCCGGGAATGGAGGACACTTTTTCTCGCTGGCACTTTTCTAATTTGGGTGTTGTTTTTATGGGGGAGGAGGGGGTCTAAAGCTACCAGACCCTTCAATTTCCGTGGTCTGTGAGTTGGCGTAATTAACCTTGAGCGTGGGCGCTGTGTGCGTCAGCGCGTGAACGTTCACCGTCTCGGAGTCTGAGTTGCACAACTTCTCAAGTATTGCCCGAGGTCTCCATCACAGTGTGCGTGGTGTTTAAATATTTAAACCAAATAATGGCAAGTCGTGAAGTGTGGTATATAAATACATATCTTTTTACTGAGTAGCTGCGGCATCACAACCTCAGTGTTAAATGAGTGCAATTTGTGCTGCATAAGCTATAATAAGAGGATTTGTGACAACTTAAATTCTAAAATAAAAGTACGGAGATGAGATCACGCTATGTACAGTAGTACATCTACGATTTCCATGTAGGCAAGTTCAGTTTCAAAACTTTATGCAAACGTGTTTCCCGGAAGAGCATTTTTGAGTCCCTGGTACAATACTTGTACACAACACGTTGGTCTGCATGACCCAGATGACCAAATATTCATACATAAGACAAAAGTCGTGGTTATTTTGGATATGAGTCAAACTGTACTCGAAAGCGCCGTACAGGCGTGATCTAAGAGATATGAGATATGGGCCTGTTTTCGGTATCTCAATACTGGAAGTAAGATATCATAGTACTTTCAAAATACATTTATCATGATGATACGTACCAAGAAGCGCATAGCCGTCCAGAGGGAACCACACGCGCTATTACAATACCTGTTATGTTCACAGAAACTCCAGTTTGTTGTTTACCTTTGAATTTCCTTCTCCTACTTTAGCACATCAACAATTACAAAAGTTTTAAATTCTTGACACTGAGGAGTCATTAAGTCTATTTCCTTTCACAGGTTTTTGTTAAGAGTACTTAGTATTCAACGATCCGCCTCCAAGATAAACTACTCAATTATAGCATTGAGCCGCAATTTAGGGAAAATCATATGTTGTGCTTGAAAACGTACACATTACCTGATAAAAACTGTATCACTCCTCCAATTCTTGTAGAGAATTTCGTAATGACATCTTTAACACAGCTGGCGAGCAGCAAAGTGAACGCAACAAGAAGCAGAAAAGCACAGGCCAGGCCAATCAAAACGGTACAGATTCGCCATTCATCGGATGGAATGTCAGCAAACGTTGTATACCTGCCACATTCATGCTTGATGTATTCTGTTCGATCCAGTCCTTTTGCCAGGTAGTTACACCGACGAAAGACACCAAGATATATTGTTGAGTTTAGTGATTTTCCAACGAGCCAGTACGGCAGAAAATAACTTGTACAAGAAGTCAGCGCACTCAATAGCGAGGTTAATGTCCACACCACTCCAAGACGCGTTAAACCGTGGCTCATTTTAACACAACTCAATTAACACTTTCCCAACCTTGGATTGAATTAACAGAGTTAGATGCAAATGTAATTAAACTTCATACACTTGTTTCTTGGGTAAGCTGTAGCTCACCTGTTTTCTAGCGTGAATTTGTTATCCACCTTGTCGTGTCATGTCAGTACGTATTAAAAAGTGACTTTTATGTTGAAATTAGATTATCTTTTCGGCTAACATTCAAACTGGCCCAATGGAACTACACTGTCGGACTCTGTGTAAACACTCTTGGATAGCTCTTGAGCTTGTCGGCTGTACTCAAGGATTACAGATCCTCAGTGTCTGTCATACACAGAAACTTTAAACTTTGCGCTTGAACTTGAAGTTTTGTGACGAAGGGACCAAGACAAGATCAAATGTTCGACCGGCCAGACCGAAACTCTGAATTATATGCAGGAACGCAGAGAGCGGAAATTGTATTCAGATCAGCTAAAAATTCTTTGAATACATGTTTTAATTTACGACTGGCAATTAAACAATGCCAGTGAACTTGCTTGTTTGTGTGACGTGATAATCACTTTTAGATTAAATTAAATTAGACTATAGCCAATATGTTAAAAACAAAATCTCCGAAGAGTTAAGCAATACATTACACCTAAAAACAATTTGACGACCTCTTACCCAAATTTTAGAAGGCATTACAACTTCAAGAATATCGTACTTCAATTTTGTACACATATACTTAAGTTAAGACCGGGAAACAGAGGAGTATTTAGTGAAAAGACAAAACACATGTATTCCCGGAAATAGCTCTCTTTAGCCTATTTTGCGCATATACCTTAATTTGTCCTTTTACTTTCATTGAATGCTTTTGAAATCTGACAGATTTGTATCATTTGTCTCCCGCAGGAGTCATCAGCTTTATGGAATAATTGAGCAACGGTTTTTTGTCCCGAGAAAAAGACGTAGCCCTATGACGTCACGCTTCAGTGACACTGAAGCGATATTTGACAGATTCGCACCAAACTGCACGGCAAAGAAATGGAAATTTCGTAAAATCGTTTTTTCTCCTTATTTTACTCACACAACAGTTACTTGATGTTCTGGAACGATCTTAAATGTGTCCAAAATTCTTAGAAATTGAAACTTTGACGTTTTTATAAACGGGTTCTTACAAAAAAGTGCAAGAAAGAAAACGCACAAAACCTCCACTATTATCAGTGATTATAACTGCAGGGGCGTAGCCAAAGGGGGCCAGGGGGGGGCAACCCCCTTTTCTGTTGTAACTCTATGTTACACTCACTAGTATGTTCCAGTCTGTCTACTAGAAGAGAGCATTTCTCTAAAAAATTCACTTCGGGGGGGGCCCCCCCAAGGGAAAATCCTGGCTACGTCCCTGAACTGGTTCCCTAACTTACTGTGGAAGGCTAAGAAACTAACGTGATACACCTTTGTCTGGGTGTATGTAAAGCCCTAGGTTGTTCTTAGAACTTGTTCTCAATCGCATGCGGTGTCCCACAGGGCTCTGTTTAGGAACCTTTATTATTTCTTTTATATATAAACGACTTCAATTCCTCTGCCGAACGACTTGATTTCTACTTATTTGCAGACGATTGTAATCTCTTTTACTCGCATAAAAGCCTACTCTCTTGAAGAAAAGCGAAATCACGAACTTATTAATATCAATGAGTGGCTTCGTGCAAACAAGCTCTCATTGAATGTTGCAAAATCTAATTTTGTAATCTTTCACCCACACCGAAAAAAAGTCCCCTTTCCCGTTAATCTCAAAATTTGCAATAAGTATCTTGAGGAAAAAATTTTTTTTCAAATATTTAAGGATATTCATTGACTCTAATTGGACATGGAAATTTCATATACACGAACTAACAAAGAAAATTTCAAGAAATATCGGTATTCTTTCAAAACTT
>JAOBRG010367193.1:0-12086 GCA_027574985.1 Umimayanthus nakama | reverse complement strand
GTCCGCCTCTGCGCTTTGCATTAACACCATCAAAGCGCCGTGCCATCTCAAGCGACCTTAATTTCCTGACCCCACCCAAGACGTTAGCGCAGCTAAATTAGGGGAACTTTATTTAAGTATTTAAGTATGCTCTGCGAATTGCTGCGAATGAGGAGACAAATTTAAAATTTTATTCTTATTCCGGAATAGACGGAATAGGGTCAATCGAATTCACCCTAACTGTTCTCTGAATTCTCTACGTATACAGCCTATCCCGTACGAAAAAGTATAGAAAAGAACGACACAGCTAAACCTTGTCTATAATTTCTAATTAAAGTAATATCTTTTCTTTTTCAAAATAATTTAAAATGCTGTGAAATATGGATCAGTTGTAAGTCATTCGTTTGCAATTGTTTCTTGTTTCACAGCGTTTTGCGTGGATAGTTTATATCTTTCTTCTGAAATCGACTACGGCAAGATTGTTTGTTTAAACGACGTCCAACACAAACCTTAAGTTTGAACGCTCGTTATTTTTGTTTGAAAATGAGGGGTAAAATGTAATAGTGCGTTTCGCTATATAAGTTGGTCAAACCAAATTTGGGTATACAAGAAAAAACAAAATACATGGATAAATACTCAATTTTGCGATTTACAAATCTGCTTAAGTTTGGTTTTAAAAGCAGAAAAGGAATTTTTCTTTCGTGTTTGGGGCGGCAGGGCCCCATTTTCTAAAACGATGCTGCGGCTATTTATGTACTGTCGCAGTTTGTAACAACGTCGAGTTGATAACACCAGCTGCAATTTGTAATCTCAGTTTGTAACACCTTTCGCAATTTGAAATAACAATTGCCGTAATTTGTAATAACGTACCTCCAGCTGTTGCAATTTGTAATAGCCTCTTGTCTCAACTTATAATAATTGCTTCAAGAACCGTGAAAAGGGTCTATTTGGCATTCGTAGCCCTTGAAGTAGGCAAGATATATGCGAATTTTAAAAAAGTTTATGTTAGTCTCGTGACTTGTAACGTCATCTTTCCGCGTACTGATAAACTTTTGTTCCTGAAACATGTCAGCAAAATTTTGGGCTACCAAAAAAAACTCCGAGATGCATGAAAAAGTTTAAAAATATTGTTTGGAGCGTTTTTTTTACAAATTGCGACAAGGTGTTATTACAAATAGCAACAACTTATTTTGTTACAAAACTGATGCAACAAGGAGCTATAACAAATTGCGACAGGTATTACAAGTTGCGATGTTTGTTATTACAAACTGCAACAGTACATGGTGCTTGTTTTTCTTTGCTCCACAGGCTTTTGATAGGCAAGTCTTTCCTGACATCATTGTTTGCGCATGGGGAGAGGGAGTAGAGGGGGACATCTAATTTGTTTTTGTCACGGTGGAGGTACGGTGAGTAAGTTTTTTGTCAAGTTTGGTCCAGGAGCAGTTACATTTAGCTGCAGGTTTGGCAATGCTTGAAAACAATTGCTTTGTAAAAAGAAAATGAAGCATCCTGTGACATCTGAAAAGGTGGTAAGTGAAAGGTATACTATCTGCAATGTGTTGTAGGGTAAAACTGAATTTATAAAGTTAACGATTCGAGGTTTGGAGCAAATTAAAGTTAGTCGACTGATCTGAAATAGTCGCCATTGGTGTGAGAGCTGCCCGCCTTTCATGCACTAATTCACGCTAATTATGAATACAAGGGAATAAAATTTAGCATAGAGAGCAAACTACGCAAGGAGTCGCACTAAAAGCACAACCAACATTACACGTCAAGTAAAGTTAAGTCAACACTTTATTTCTTGAAATAGTTCTGTCAAACTGAAAGTTAGTATTTTAAAAGCAATTTTATTTATTTCCCACACATTTGCTTGTTTTTCAGCGTCAAGCCGTTGGCGCCTGTAGTATGACATGTGTTTAAAAACTCGAATATATAACTCATCAATGATTGTGTCTCCAAGCTGTTTTGTATATTTTTAGAGCCAAATGATATATTCTCAAAAACGGAACCTAAAGAGCTGTGGTTATGAGCGCATCTTTATACGTTAACTAGATGACGTCATCATCTGCAATTTTTATAAAATTAATTTTACAAACTAATGTTTGAAAAAAAAATTCAATTATATAATTTAATGCTTCAAAAAAACTGTAAATTTTTTACAAAACTTGTTCTTGTATATTTTTCCCAATCTGTTCTAAATCACATTCCTACTTGATTTTGTAAACACATAATTTCTACAAGTTTAAAGAGGTAATCCTGCAGTTTTTCTGAAAATAAAATTTTTGAAAACTCCACTTAAGACGGCACCGGCCAAGATGGCGGACATGTTGTGAAACGGTTGATGCCATAGCAACAAATCTTAATTAAAACTTGTCTGTTGTTATGAAAACTTTAATATAAGCTAACCAAAGTTTGCTTTCATGTCAAAACTTGGTATTTTATGCGTAACCATTTTATAGATCATGCCCCCCTCCCCTCACAATATGCCAGTTGACCCGAGTCCTTGGAATAAGCCATCAGGGGCTAGAACGTCTGCAAAACCGGATATCATGTCGTGTAAACACAATATTGTCATTTGATCTTAAAAAAACTCGTTCAATACATGTTTTCTTTTTGTTCAATCTGACAATGCCACAGAGATATGATATGGTTGTTAGTTAAACTGTTCCTTTTCCCAGTTAGAAAGAACTTACAAATTTTATAGCTAAAACGCAACTTTGTTTCAACCGCAGGCTTAATACAAAGTTTGCAGATGACGTCACAAGGTCAGATTAGCTGGTTGTTTATTTGTTTTGATAAACAACTTTGTCGTCCAAGGGTTAATAACTTATTGAGTAACAACCATAACAAACTTGGTTTTGAGATAGAAATGAGGCCCTGTCTCTGTAACTGGTTTTGTAAGTGTTCTTAGTCCCCAAAAGGACATTTGTTGCATGCAGGGAAGCGTGAACCTAGCAGAGTTTTAGAAAAAAAGGAGGGGGGGGGGAATTGGGCAAAGGTCACAGCTAAAAAGCAAAATTGCTTCAAAATTGTGAACGAAAGGGGGAAACGGGGGGGAGGAATTATCCTAAATCCAACCTTTCTTACCGTGATCAAAATACAGTAATTTAGAGTTGTCTTTGAAGATATAAACATGACACTAGCAACATCCAGCTGATCTGGCTCCATGACGTCACGGGAAAAACCTGTTATCATCGCACCCGACTCTCGGTGAAATTGAAAAAGCTTTTAAATGCAAGATTGAGCCGAATCAACAGTAAATAAACCGAAATAAACAACAACAGAAACGGTAGCCATATTTGTTCGTTCTCGTGAACTTTGATTGCGCACAGAAAAGCATGCTTTGGGACTGGGAATGACAACACGTTTTTCCCGCTTTCTCGCACCTGATTGGCTAGTTTCATAGTCTCAGATCAGCTGGATATTCCTTTGTTTATCAAAAACCGGAGTAGCCATCAGGCGATTTTGCATGAGCATTAGACATTATTTTTACATACAATTTTTAAAACAACGAACTTTTTCCACTGAATTCAATATGCGAAATAAATGTTCTATACGTATCCCCAACCTCAGCGTGTTCTTAGGATGTTCTCAAATTTTGGGATATCTTCAGCCTCAACGTTCTGATAATGGTTATTTTCTCTAATGTTCTCTAAGGATCGCGACCCTCAGCGAGTTCTTAGCATTTTCTTAAAATTGGGGTTATCTTCAGCCTCAACGTTCTTAGAATGGTTCTTCACTCTTATGTTCTCTAAGTATCCCCATGCTCAGCATGTTCTGAGCACGTTCTTAAATTCTGGGATTAAATATAAATAGGTTCTAAAAAGGAGTGTACTGTTCAGTATAAGTTATTGACTTCAGTGCCAGTAGAAAAGTGAGTTGGGGAGTCAATCCAATATTGAAATTCATGCAAAATCAAGCGACTAAAAAGAAAGTAAGCTTTGCGTGAAAAAAATTCCTGCAAATTGAAAATCCCCATTTCTCTCCCCCCCCCCCCCCCACCACCACCACCACCATCCATCCATCCAAAAAATACAAATGCTTTGTAGGAAGTTAGAGTAGTGTTTCATCTTCGTTTTGTTGATGGAAATTAAACTTGCTGTAGAATAATGTGTGGCTAAAAATGATAAAAATTTAATTAGCATCCGGCCAAAAACAAGTGTGCAAGACCCCTCTGGCAAAACACAGATGCTTTAACTACTCCGTATGAAGATAGATGACATATCTGGAAAATAGACTTGCTGGAAACATGTGGATAAAAAACGTATTGTGAAACTTAATAAGTACTTGAACAGCCGTGAACAACCATCCATACTAAAAGTCCAAAAACTAAATGGGTGTCCAGGGCACATATGATGCATCACCTAAAAATACTGTCATCCATAGGTTTTGACAAATTGTGCTCGTAAATGTAGCATATATATTTTGCTACTAGCACTGCTTGCAAATTTATAAAATTATGCGCCAATTATACTCGGTAATTTCCGAAAATTACCCTCATTTTAACAAAAATTTCTAAAATTAAGCTTCCACTTTTTACTTATCTTTGAAAAAAACAGCTTGATAACTATGCAACAAAAAGATTAAACACGGTGATAGCAAACGCGTATATCCATCCTTAAAACTTTACTAGCGCATAATTCGCCGTATTAAGAGAGCAATAACTTTGTTCCAGTTTAGTTGATAAACTTGACTCCATATACTACGGTTCAATTCCAGCCACAGACAAAACGAGCGAGTTTAAAATGCGCATGCGTTGAGTCCGGGGCGAGGGGATACTCCCTATATTCGGATGATAGGGATGATCGTCATATTCTTTAGGAGTTGTGACCGGCGATTTAGTATTTTAAGGGTTGTTCAAACGAAGTCTTAATAATAATAAAACCGGTATTTGTTTGGGTAAAGCTCTTAAATTGAAAACGTTCCTTTAATAAACTCCGGCTTTTTGGTATTTTCAGGTTAATTTTTAACCCAAGAGTATGTTTAAGGGTGCGGAAATTTTTATGCTTTAAAATTTTTAGGGTAGTTTTCTAGGATTTTTGACGGTCATCCCTATCTTTTTTGCCCAAGACTACCCCCGGGGGGTGTTGAGTCCTATTGGAGTATATCAGGGGCCCTATGTAGACGAACAGTAAATTCACGATATTTTCAAACCTCCATGGGAGTAAAAATTCTTTCGAGAAAAATGGTTGACTCGTGCAATCGGTATTTTAGAGAAGCAAAACAAACAACAATAATTGAAGTTTTTTTATTTAAACGTTTTGTCTCGGCCGTTTGTTGATGGTACAAATCCACGAAGAGCTAGGGAGAAAAACTCCGGCGCGAGCGGATATGGACCCCTTGGTTAAAATAGCAGATTTTAATTCAACCGGGGTAGTCCATTCGAGGGAGTCCGAACTTGGAATCTGTTAGGACCTGACCGGCTAAAACGCAAATTTTGATGGCAGTACGTTTTCTTTTTAATGAAATTAAACATTGTAAAAAACTATATTAAGAGAGAAAATTATGGAAAGTGAAACTAGGAAAAACGAAAGTTTTGCCGTAAGAGAAGTGGAATAAAAGAAAACAACTCCTGATCGTTTTTGTTGAAAAACTGTGAAACACTTCGGCATCTTTTATGGACTGCAAATTGAAAGAAACGTAAAAATAACGAGGTAAAACACTTCTGTACCTTTTTTATATGGACTTGCAAAGAAACCTAAAAAACGACGTCTATGAACAACTGTCTCCATCCGTAAACATCCATCCCAAATAAGGGAAAAAGTTGCAAAGGAGCTTGAAGCTTAAGGATAAGAATCCGGTACAGAAAACTGTCTCCTTGGTTTTAGATTAACTGAAAGACATTTCATATACTTATGCCAAGAGTTGATAATCTGCCTTAAATCAGCACTATTGAAAAAGAAACATTTTCCGAAGTGAATAACATTAACACAGAGCTAGCTTGTCGAGTGAAGAAAAAGTAGTATTTTTAGGAAGCGTGATATTGCTCACGTAGTGTGTGATACCTCCTTAAAAAGTCTAGGATTTAATCCAATCGAAACCGATTGTAGAATTACACATGTTTTAGGTATCCTACGGATAAACAGCGATTTGCTTTTTTATTTCAGTGACATCGCAGTAATTTGTACTGTTTCAAAATTGGAAGGTTGTTATTGAAAGGGAGATCGTATGATTGATCGAAGGAAGACGTCTGTACTAGAAGTTCCCTTCTTTCCTCTATTGCACTACTTTGATATTTTACGAAACATTGTTGCGTCGAAACCATTCTGTGCATCCCAACTTTAAAGTAAATTTTGATTCAACTACACGCTTTTTTTTTAATAAGAACCAGTAAATTTCGGCTCAGCCTGGACTGTTCTTAATTTTTTGGCGATTTCAGCCTCAAATTGTTCTTAAAATGTTCTTATTTCCTAATATTTTTAAAAGTGAGTTCGTTGCCCGGAAAAATACATGTTAAGTGGCTTTAAGAATATGTGTTTGAAACTGTCGGTACAGCGTTCGCAAACATGACGAGCTTGCTTATAACTCTTTCAGCGCCCGATGGCGATGACCAAACTAAATTCTGACAAGTTTTATGTTCGTGTACATCTCAATCTGTGTACATGGAATAACTAAGTTTCTAAAATTTTTCTGATCTAATTTCAGCCTGGTGATTGTTCTAAGCTTGTTCTTAAACTTTGGCCTGGCAAGCTCTTATAAAGTTTGTTCTTATAAAAATAAGCGTGTATTATTATATGGCTGACTGATTTCGCGTGCTGTGATTGGTCAGTTCCAGGTCCGTAAGTAGCTAGCCGTACGTACCGCTAGCTCTCTATCACCTTTTCAAAACTCGAATAATCAACAAAGCCATATAATAAACATCTTATTAGCCTTGTTTGCTCGGTCCATACAGCAAGTTATGGATTCTCGTTTTTTCCTTCCTTGTTCCATAAAAGGAAGGGAAAAAATCGGTCCATAACTTGTCGTACGAAAGGAAAATTGGACTAATAAGAAGTATTTATACACGACTTCTTTAGTTTCGCAACAGCTGTACAACAAGCCAGCGGATGATATATTAGTCCGGCTGCTTTCTGATTGGTCAGCAACGAGTGTTATTTATTATTTTCTGTTTAAGCATGCACAGGAGGGCCGTTACTAAAAAACTGACTGAAGAGCTATCTTTGTTAGTTTAAAGTCTTCTGTATTACTAAGAGCGCAAGACACAACCCGTGCAGCATCAGCGCAAAGCAAAATCCTTATGTGATGAAACATTGTAGCTGTTCCCACTCATTCTAAAGCGCGCGCAATGCTTTGGAGTTGCCATGGAAGCATGGTTATAACAAACGGCTTGCTCAAATCAATCCAGTTTACTCCAAAGCTGAAAGTGAGTGGCTACCTTTTGCTGAGAGAAAACTTAATCCAGTTGTGGGAATTTTACAAGCAGCATTGACAATGGAAAGATTCACCAAGATGTTCCTTTTGATACTTATAGTGGTAAGTCTTGTTCCTTAAATCGATAATGATTAGTTTACAAGCTTTATTGATATTTTTTTCAATTGTTAAATATTTGACAATAAACTGCGCGCATGAAACTTCCCATTTAGCGGTATTAATTTTTATGTACTTTGTAGTTGTGCTTGCTTGTTTGTTTGTTTACTGTTGTTATTATAGATACCATTAGTTTTAGGCCCAAGGAAAGCGGTGAAAAAATGAAGCTAAAAAAAGCAGACAACGAAAGAAACTCCATGCAATTTACAATACCTGAAGAAAACCAAGAAAATGTGTCGATTGATGTTTTTTTGTGTTTTTTGTCGCTATAATATAAGATATGCTTTGCTATCTCTCATGGCAAAACTTACCTTCTCCCGGAAAAATTCGGTTTATTCGAGCTCACAGCAAAACTTACTATCTAAGGACAAAACATACTCTGTAAAGCCAACACTCAGTCTAACAGCCAAAGTGGGAACGAAACCAACTTTTTGTCCACCACACAGGAGTCTTGGCATCACTTCGCCAACACGCACCGATTGCAAGTTTTTCGGCCTGAGAGATTAAACTTAGTTTCTTGCGGCAAAACCTATTTACTCGAGCTCACGGTAAAACTTAACTTCTCACAACAAAACTTACTTTCTGACGGCAAAACGTATTTTCTCATACCCAAACCTATTTTTTTTCTCGCGGCAACACCTTTCTTCTTAAGACAAAATGCATACTTTCTCGCGGAATAACAAAATCATTCTTGCGGCATAGTCTTACTACTTCAAACATACTCTCACATATTCAGCCTAGCAGCGAAAGTGGAAACGAAACCAACTTTTTGAGGTCCATCCCAGACGAGGAATCTTGGTATCACTAGCGTTGCGATAAATCACTTCGTTGTCACGCAACGAATACAAGTTTTTTCCGAGAGAGACTAAGTTTTGTGGTTAGAGAGCAATTTTTGGCCACGAAAAAGTAAGTTTTGCCGTAAGAGATTTGCTATGATACCGATTGGCCACCGTAGTTGTCGGATAACAAAGCTTAAAAGATCAGCTCTGTTGCGACCAGAAGAATGCCTACTATTTCCATTTAGTTTTTTTAACTATTGTGTCAGTTTTTTTAGCTACTATGTTATTTTTTCACGTATTATAAGCTTCTTTTAAGATAAAATAAATTTTTTCGATACTATCTTTAAAAGAAGAGTCCAAAACGAAAATACCGTATTTATTCGAATTGGCGCCCTCTCTCAAATAAGCGCCCCTCTCGAATAAGCGCCCCCCCTAAGAAGACCAAAAACTAAATAAGCGCCCCGAGCGCTAATTCGAACAAATACGGTATCACATCTTTGAATTGTATTAATTTTTTAAACGTAACAAACAATATCGGATCGTCTTCACGCTTAGAACGAAATACCGAGACTATTGAATCAAATGCCGGACAATATGAGGAACACAGCCCTAAAATTGACCATCCGTAAACAAACATACAATAGCAAAAATATCATTGCTAATAGGTGTCAGTTATTGCTACTATAATTGTTCAACAAACAATCTACTAAAAAAGCGTGTTCGTAGAGCTAATCTATACTGTCATTTTCCGCCAACTCCAAGGTATTGTTTCTGCTGTCGGATGTTTTAACTACGATGGCAGCCATCATTCTCCTCGTCAAGATGACCTTTTATTCGGTAGGTACTTAATTGATAATTGTGTCGAAGATTAAAGTTGAGTTTTATTGATAATAATGTTTATTGATTGCACAATGATTTCATGCGAAATGATAAGTAGTCTCTCGTATGAAATTGATAACACACCATTGTGTGCCTTTCTGGCCTAAAAACCGCTCCTTCCGAACACTTCCCGAAGTCTTTAATTCATACATTTGTGAGCTCTCGGTAGCGTTTCCGAAGATTTCAGAGCAGATCCCAAAATTCCGAAAAACATCCATGTCCAAGAATTTTGAACGAATGGATTTATTTCAAAGGTTTCGATAGTGGATCTCATTAGACTGACTAAACAGCTTAACGTAGCGAATGAAGTCAACGGGTTTCTTTGCCTTAAGGTTACCAACTGCCAGCGTTGTCTTATTAATGCATAGAATCATCTGTTTCACAGGAGAGTCCTAATTCAAACGAGACAGTGGACGAAAAGAGCGCTGTTGGTGAGTGCTGTTTATTTTTATCTAATTATCACAAATGCTACACTTCATGTTTGAGAGTTATTGATTTTGGTAAACTTGTGGCCTTACGAAATTTTCGTGTCTTTTTAAAAAGTTCAACCTTTTCGTTACTAATTGTTGACACGCCAGTTATTTTTTAAAGCTTGCTAGAGAGCAACTATCTGTGAAATGGTAGCAATGAAAGACTCGTTATTTGATTTGATAATTGCTAGAAAAATAAAAGTATTATGATAAACAACGAAAATATGAATTGCGGAAAACACAATTTTTATATAACAAAGTGATCTGTTTCTTAATCTGCCTTTTTCAGATCTATATCACTTATGGAAGGGCAGTGTTCATGTGCCAGGCGAAGATGAACATGGGCGTCTTAGGAAAGGTATTTTTTTAACTCTGTACTTGGTAATCGCTGAAAAACTTCTCCTCTAACAAGAAAAATATCCCATGTCAACAAATGCGGACAACTGTCACCACCCTGTCGCCCGGGCCCCCAAGCAAATTGGTCCCCGACGAACGTTAAAAGAAACATCGCTTTAACAAGAAACAGCATTTCAAAACTTGAAGATGTTCTATATGCTCGGCAGAGGTTCAAAGCTGTGTATTGTCCAGCATGTTTTCTTCTTGTTTAAATAACTCTGAATCTAATACATGCAGGTTTTTGTTCAGTTGTAACTTTGAATTGCGACTGACTTGTTTATCTTTTACCATCACTCCAGAGTTCGACATGCCCTCGTGGGAAGACCGTTGCTTTTGGATAAAAATACAGGATACTATCGACAACCAGAAAGTCTTGGAACACAGGCTGAAGGAGTCAGAAACCATGGTAAGACTAGAAAACCTTTTTGAACATTGCATTTGTTTTATAACGGGCTTTATAAAGCTACTTAGTGCAACACGTTTCAGATTCTAGCAATCAGTGACGGTTCGGCTTTTCTCTTTTCATACTGCCGCCATTAAATAGAAAAGTATGCCGGCTTTAGTTTAGTGAGTAATTTGTACGCGGCTAGAATATGAGCCAAACGGTGGAAAACCAACGCAAAATGTTAACAAGAATGTCAAAAACAAAAACAAGTTGTTTAAGTATGAAAGTGCTTAATTCATCATCATCAGAAGTTCGCAACCATTTCAAACTGTTATCCGCTAACTAACAATTAAGTTTGCTTATAACTTTAGCTTTGTGCCGTTTATAATTTATAAGTTATGTTCATTATTCCACTTCGTCATTTTCTTTATAGTGCACCTTGCTGGAGGAGAAAAATCGGCTACTGACTCTCAAGTTGCAAAAGTCAGAGAAACTCAGCGCCGAACACTATCAGGTAAACCAAATGAAAAAAAACTGGATATTAATTCTGTTAAATTTTTTACCAATGTCAATGAGCTCACAACATGAAGCTCAGCTCAATGTATGCACATTAGCTCAACATAAGTTAAAAGAATTTTCAATGCACCTTTCTTTCTACAATCTTGGCCTGCGCATCTGTCTATTTGCACTCCTTCAAGGAAACAAAAAGAAGCGTTAGTGGGAGAAAAAGAAAAACGAAAAACGATCATCTGGTTTTCAAAAGGTTTTGTCGAAGCCATAGCCATGTACCAGCTGCTGAATGTGCCTCAGTTGCAAGACAGTTAGTTTATAGATCTGTTATTTGACAAAAAGGAACAACCTTGTCCCCAGGACTTTTTACTGCGCCCTCCCCCTCCCTGGTTTGAACAACTGACAGTTTAACCCAGACAAATCGACTGTTTTCACTTTTAACATGAATTTTTCTTTCTCTTTTTCCTATAACTCAGGTCCCTTGCCATGAAAGATGCTCCCTTGTGCAGTTTCTGGTGACGAGACATCAACGGCGATCAGCCGAGAGAAGGCATCACATTTTGTTCACTTTTTGCTCTAAACGCGACTGTTACTAGTCTGAACTGTGTTTTGTTTCAATGACTATTTTAAATTGTAAAGCCCTGTGGCATATTAGAATAACAGCGAGCGCTCACATTTATTTATCAACATGTAAATGTTACAGAATTAAATAAAAAAGGTCATCGAAGAAACGGAGTTTTCGTCATCAATCGAAACGTCTGTTATCTCTCAAGCTCCAAGTATATAGTGCGCAAAACCCTTTCTCTTCTGAATTGTGGTTAGTTCTCTTAACCTGTCTCCATTCTTCTCCATACTCCATATAACACAATTACTTATTTTGTATAAAATGTGTCGGGAGAAGATAAACTGACATTGGCTTAAAAGATTAAGCAACAAGGTTATGCGTCATTATAGATAGCGTCATTATAGATAGCCACTGAAACTGCAAAAGATTCGCGTACATCTTGCTTCAGCACCCGAAAAGACCTGATCCCAATGTCAAGTCGTAAAAGGTACTCGTGTCATTGTCTTCTGCACCCCTCTAGCGCAAGGTTGATTTCGTCCCCAGATCTCGTTTTGGCGGTTCGAGGACAACAAAAGTGGGGTAGGGGGAGGGGGAGG
>JAOBRG010367182.1:0-12087 GCA_027574985.1 Umimayanthus nakama | reverse complement strand
CATTCATGCACTGTTCTTTGACTTCCGCACGGCTTTTGATCTTTTTCATCATTCTTTCTTGCTGTCAAAGCCTAAGGAAAAAGATTCTTCAAACAATATTTTCAGCACGGAGAACCCTCCAACACTTGCCATCTTGGTTTGTTGAATCTAAACCAATCCGAATTCGCGAAAGAACGGCTTATGAGACAACCAATTAGCGATCGTAATAGTTTGCTGTTTGCCAGGGTCTTCTGTGGAGCGACCCGCCATTTGGAAACTTTGAAAAATACCCAGAAGGCCCTGGGGACGAGGTTGGTAACAAAACTTGGACAGACTGCAGGGGCGGATTCAGACTAGTGCCACTAGTTTCCAGAAACTAGTCAAGTTTTCAAAAGAAAAATAAATTTTGAAAAACCTTTTAATATTCTTTGGTCTTTTCTATTTATTTCAAACCGTAATATGTGATAACAGACTTCTTTTCGCTGTATCTTTGAGTTTGACAACCCTATGACAACTCATTTCCCCTCCCGGACCTCCCGCTCCCAGCTGCTGCATATCTTGTCGTTCAGAGCAAGCACCAGTGCATTCAAAATCCGCGATTGTTTCTGGGCACTGCTTAGGCCGTCATTGTCAAAAGTGCACTGGTCAAACTGGTTCGTCATTGGTCGATTTTACACCTAGGCATCGGTCACAAACTGCTTAACACAATTGGCCTCAGGTTAATATGAAAGTATTAAACCACGATCACGGTTAAGAAACTGGCGAGAACAGGACCTGAAATAGAAAGCTAGATCGTCTAAATAGAAGATTTTATCTAATATTCGCATCCCAGTGACATTGACAACTACTTTGTGGCTTGTTTTATGGAAGATACTTTTATTCAGCAGGATACAAGGTAAGTGATCGTATAAACTATACTCAGCTGGGGGTCAAACTTTTCAGTACGTGATTCATCTGATATTTCAAAATATCAACGTGGATTTCATTTGACGTAAACACGGTATTGTCTTGTCAGTGCAGTGTATAGGCGAATCTTTGTTTACATTTTTTGCGTCATTAGCATATGTACCCTCGTTTTTCCTCGAGCTACAAAATCGCTATTTCTGAAACTGAATATGAAGTAAAGAATGTAAGGCTCATTAACGATTTTGCCACCCGGCTGTTTTGAGTTTTTATGAGCATCGATATCTTCTTTAAAATTGCATGTACAGAACCGAAAGTTTAGTCCAGTATTTTCCTCGACTAGCTTTCTTTAAACTTTGGCCGCTCGTTTCTCGGGACCTTCGTCCCCTCGTTTCTATTTGTATAAAAAGGCACTAGTCACGGAAATCGTTGGATCCTTCCCTGGACTGAAAAAAAGCCAACAGTAAAAGGGTTTTCTACTCTATTGCAACACGTTTCTCTATTTTCGGATTTCGGAATGTCAAAACCATGCATTTAAAGCGCACTACAAAGAGTGAACATTATTCATGTCAAAAAGATCGCTACAGAAATTCAGTGTCTAAAGCCACAAAATGAGCGATAAAATACGTGGATTCTGTTGTTGGGATAACAATTTTTTTTTGTTCATCGTTCTTCAGGCAAATCAACAATCCATGCCACGTTCATTATCCTGTACTTACAAAACTTGTTCGGCGCGAGAGGCGTTTGGTGATGTTCACTGGTAGGCAAATGTATTTAGCAAAGACAAGTGTGTAGCTTTATATTGTGTAGAAGTACCGTGCAATCTGTTACGTTAGCCCCTTCCCCAAAAATATACTCAATAGTTAAGTGCGTCCTCTCGCTGCTTACCAGTCCTGTACAGCCACTATAGATGGTATCATGTGACGTTCCGAACGCTATTTTAGTGTATCAGTGCTTGACAATAAAATTTTCGAGTCGCCTCTCTCGGTTGTTCGAAAGTGGGTAAAACGTAACGCAGTATTGGTGAAATTTTAAACTTAATTCTTTTTGTGTTGAGACAGGTTCAGTCCTCCTAAAGAATCACCGATGTACACTCCCAGTATACTAATTTTCATAAATCCTTAATGTCATCCAAAATCTTTTTATTAATACGGTAAACCCAAAAGCGGTTTAATGTTTCACCCTGGGTTATCATTAACCCAATTTAGAAAACCGGGCCCTACAGAATAAATGAAAAATTATACGTTCGTCTTTTAATTTTAATTGCTTTTATTAAAAGTTCCTTGATTGAACGTGTAGAAAGAGAAAGCACGATACTCAATTAATGTTGGACACAATCCATACACCATGTAGTGGTTTTCTAAAACCGTGGACTCGAAAAGCAATCAATTCTTTGAAACAATAAACTAAGATCACGAAAACTACCATGCAAGTACAAGCTTGCTGTTTAGTATAGCGGTGGTGATAATGCGACGGAAAACTCGAACTTCTTCTAGACCTTTGTATGGTAGTATGCATACTCTGCCTAGTGGCATTGGTACCGGGCAGCAAGTAGAAAAGTCCACAAGACAGCTAACTAAGGAGTGGCTATCAAGATGCACACCCTAATAGTGCTGGTATACCTCTTTCAATCAATTCCATTTGAGAATCAGAATTAAGACTTGCGTGGCAGTATACATTTAGTGCCTACTGGTACAGTTATAAATTCGCAATACCACAGAAACGTCTACAAGATTGTAATCCGCTAAAGACTTGTAGTTTTGACTGTGTTAAGATGAATCTTGCAAACGTGTTGGTAGTTTTCAGTTCAAATGGAATATCAGAAAATCCGTGATAAGGTGTCTTATTTCTTGATTTGAATCAGCGGGTAATTGACGCATTTAACATCAGACCAACGTTTTGCCATTGTACCCATAATCGTCCACTTGTTCGTGTCTCTATCATAACGTTCAATTGTATTTGTTGATCCACTTCCTCCAAATACAAACAGCATTCCTTGAAGAACACCGATGCCAAAATCACGTCGAGCCTGATTGAGGGATGCAACAAACATCCAAGAGTTTGTCTGCGGCTCATAGCGCTCTACCGTCTTGAGTGGGCTCATATCATGATCTGTTCCGCCAACAACATAAAGGCATCCACCAAGCACTGCTACCTGGTGTCTAAACCTCTCAGTTTGCATTGGTGCCACAGTTATCCAGCTGTTTGTTGCCGGGTGGTAGCATTCGACATCAGCAATCGCTCTGTTACCTGGCATTGTTGTACCACCAACAACATAAACCTTACCCAACAGAGTTGCAGCTGCGTGGTAACTCCTTCTGATTTTAGTCTTCGGTAGTGACATCCAAGTTCGTGTGGAAACATCAAAACACTTTGCCCTCCTACCTCCCCCAATAACATAAATATAACCCATTCCTTCACAGATGGCCGTGTCAGACTCTTTGAGTCCGTTACTGACTTGTACCCAAGCATTGAGTTTGGAGTCGTACTTCTCTATTCGGATGCCACCACCCATTACTGTGTATAAAGCACCTTTAACAACCAATGCGACACCTGTTGTCTTGGCCATGCCCTCCACCGGCATACACGTGCCAGACTCAAGATCAAACATTTCTATTCGAGTTGTCGCCTCTCCAATGAGATAAAGAACGTTCGGAGCTTTTCTGGGAGTCGCCATTGCTAGCATCCTATGGTCGGCTTCTCTCTTTGGTTTTGAGTGGAATGATATCGCAGCTTCTACTTGATCTTTCCAACTTTCCACTTGCTGAATGAGGCTATTCTGGAGAACGGTTCCCTCCAGGTGCGTCTTGGACATACACGGAAAACGAACATGGGTCATGATATCCTACAAACAATTAAGTTAACTAAGTTAGTAAAATTGTTAATTTTTGCACTGAAGCATACGTTTTTGTCTCATCTGTAATGCACGCATGTGCAATGGATGATATAGCTCAAGGGGGCGGGGCGAGATTGTCTGTCACTCACTCACTCCGCTATTAGTTCGATTTTTAATGCTGGTTATAATAAATAAATTATTCATTTTTAGTCGATGACGTGGGTAAAGGTCGCCCTCATTCCCGAGCCAAGGGCTCATGTTTAAAACTGATTATAGTCCACAACACCGGCATTAGCCTACTCCCATCGACAAGTGTGTGAGTTTTTTTAAGTCCCTCGATAGAACACAAAGAGACAAGACCAACGGCTTAACGTCCCTGTCCACGGACGGTGTGGCGAAAGAAGGTCGCCCAAAGTTCAACCCTTGACCAAGCGGAGGATTGAACCCGGGACCTTCTGGTTGGTAGTCAGAGATCTAACCAACTGCGCCAACCTCACACACATGCAGCTCTGGCTCCGTTTAAATTCTCAATCCAAATCGATATTAGGCTTTCCACGAGCCATACATTATTTTGGATTCATATTTTCTTGTGAAGACTTGACAAACATCGGGAAAATGTCCTTCTGCAGAAAATGCTAACCATGGAACATTTCAGATCAAGAATGAGAGCATATACTATGCGATGCGAGTGGGAAAATAACGGGGCTAAAGCTTGTAGTTGTAGTTAGAAAATTTTTCATTCAACTTTGATGTCGGTTTTCAAGTCGCTAAGGAGATCAGGCAACTATCTTATTAGTAGGATTTAGATGATTGAAGGCAGTTGGGATTGTATATAGCAATAACACAAGGCAAAGAGCAGCAGGTTTCATCTAACTCTTAAAGAACGAATTATGCACCCTCTACCCCCCTAGTTGAGGACCAAAGTATTCTCTTGGGTGACAACTCTGTTGATCAAATAATTCTTCAGATAATAATTGAGGCAAGCTAACGAATTCTTTGAGGTTTATCCAAGATTTGATGTTGAAATTCCAATCTTCATTTGCAAAAATTTCAATTCCTTGGAGCTTGGAAGGCCTTTTTCAAATGCACGAAGTCCAAAACCAAATGGACACAGTTTCCAGTGCAAAAGCCCATTCCAATTCTATTAAAATTTGTACCTCAAACTGAAGAGAGCCAAGCTTGGACCATGGATATATATTTTTATTTAAAACTAAAAGTTTTGATATTGTTAAATACTATAGACAAAAAACTGAATTAATCAATACAAATAATAATAGCAAAAAAATTAAAATCTCCATCTTGAGTTGGCATTCAAAACGTCCAAGGGCTTTGAGTTATTGGTATTTTGGGGTTGTGCATGCATCTCCACACCCCATGCCCAGCAACTGTTGTAAAATTAAATACTATTATTTATTATTATATTAACTTATTGCTGTACTATTATTACTAAAGAACTTCTTGACAGGGAGCTAGTTCTATGGGAGCCATATACAGGCATACAAAACGAGGGCATCCATCTATGACATCAGAAGGGATTGGGGAGCTAACAGCAACTTTGAGCTTGAGCCCAGTAAGAAAAAAAACTAGGACTTGCATGCCAAGCTGAGGTCGACATGATGATAATGATTAGCGCTCTGTTCTCCAGCTGGTGAAGTGATGATGATTACTTTTAATACAATTACTAAATTTGAAGACACTTTTAAGAGGGATTTGGGAGCTAACAGCAAGTTTGAGTTTGAGTTCTGTATGAACAACCTCTAGGACTTGTGCACTAGGCGTGACCATTGGCTCAGGTGGGCATGATGATGATGATGAGCACTCTGTTCCCCAGCTGGTGAGAGGGTGATAGTGATGATGATTACTTTCATTATTATTATTATTATCATTATTATTATCATTGTGAATTATTATAGTTTTTTTCATTATTTTAATTGTTATTATTATTATTATTATTGTTACTATTATTATTACTATTGTTTTTATTGTTATTTTTATTATTATTGTTAATATTATTGTTTTTATTTAATGTTCACTGCACCTCACCTGGCACTTCAGTCTCTTTGGGTCATGCCTGTACCACCTCATCACTGCCTCAAACACTTCATCCTCTGTTGAGACATGAAGTGTGTCTCCTTTCACAATGTCCAAAAGCTGTCGTGCCGGAATCAAAACAAATTCTTCCTCTTTACACAAATCCATAAAGTTCCAGTGAACAAACATATCGACTTTAGCCTTCAGATTGCCCAGAGAATACTGCATTGCAAGTGATTGAATTCCTAGACAGTTAGAGACTGTAATCTGATCTTGCAGATATTCTCCGCATTGCTCCACAACTGTTGGCACCTGGAACAAGCTTGCAGCAGCAAGAATGTCTTCAGCATTCGAGGCATTCACTTTGAGTTTAGCCGTATAAAAATATTCAATCATTGATTCAACTGCTGCTGCATCACAGTCTTGGAGAGACACTGTACTCATAAAGGACTCTGCAAATCCGGCTGTCAACATTGCACGAAAATACGGACTACAGGCCGCGAGTATAACTCTATGACCACGGATTTCTCTTCCGTTGACTTCCACGGTCACATCGCACAGTTCTTCGAACCGACGCATTTCGTGAAATACTTCGAATGCCAATTTTTGGTGGTGGCCTTCTACGACCTTTACTGACTCCATATTTGAAACAGCCATGTCTGGTCGATTCTGTCAGCAAATGACTACGGAAAAATGAAAACCGCTGGCACATTCGTTAGGACTTGGATGTCTCAATTCATACCCACAAATTGTGATTTCCACTTTTTTGTAAGTATGAACGATTTCCACCTCGTTCAATCCACAACAATATTCCACAAAATCTTGAGCGTGGACTTTCTGAGACTGGGAACGAGTTCCTCTTACTGACCTGCTGCTCGCGGGCTCAACAACAAACAAAATGGCGGATTCTTGTGAGAAGGATCGTATCGGAATAGTTTTGCTTGAAAAAGTCAAGGAAATCGAGAAACGATGCAAAGCTCTTCAAAATGATTGTGAAGGTACTTTTGTTTCATAATGTATTTTGCTTGTTGATGGCATTTTTTATAGTTTTTCGTATCCACTTTCCTATCTAAATGTGGAGTCTAGGGAGTAAGACCTTCTAATGGTATTGCTGGATGCGAATGCGTGAGAATTTCTTCAGATGTTATATATACAACATATGAATGGGGGAGTTGAGATCAACAAAAAAACCCTAAAGATTTTATATGGAACAAATATTTAATGTGCGTGTTTTGCTAGCGCTGAGGCAGTATGCTGCATTAACTTTCAAATCCAATGACCTTAATGCACAAAATAATCCACAACTACAAGCTGGTCGATATTCATATTGACCATTGCAGCTGCCCAATACCCAAGCCCGCCGATCCTTGCGACTGACATACAACTGACCATCCCAATAAAACTGTTATTTATACTCTTTCATTTCCCGCGCTGTACCTGAATGGAACTCTTAATCTGTCCACACATCAAACTCACTGAACATTTTTTAACCTGAACTTTACAATTTATAGTTAAACCTTCTCGAAAAAGTTTTTCTTTGCGCGCGAGCGCACGTTGCTCACGCAGGTGCAAACGATGCGACCTTGCATACTCGAAAATTTTGGAAAACTTAGATTTCGAAAATTTATACTTGAAAATTGGAAAATTGGAAAACTTAGATTTCGAAAATTAATTAAATTATTAATAGATAAAAGAATCTGAGTGAAAATTGCAGATCTGATCAAAAATTGATTCTTTATATGCTATAGTTTAAGTAATAACTATAATTTATTGTTCATTGCAACTTATATGGAGTATGTGCACTATTTAAGCTTCGGATTTACAATGTTTATGCATTTGCTATACTATGCTATGCTGTAAAGAGTGTACTGTGTTGTTTAGATGATGGCATTATATGTACTTTTCGCAATTTTTCAGGCTCAGAAGAATCAGAACTAGTAGGACGAGCATGTTTCCTTTGCAACAAATGCTTAACATTGCTCAATTCGCAGTAAGTAATGTTAGTAAACTAAATTAAATTAATAGGCACAATCTGCAAAGTGGTGACAACACATTTATTAATTAATATCTAGCATATATTGCATATTTTTTGTATTTAAAAATAGTTTGTTAGGGAACCAAATTGGAAAAAACTGTATTTTTATATTTTTAATATGTATTTCATCTTTCCTAATTCAAGTGCATTATTAATACTCATCTTCTTCTTTTTCTTCTTCTTCTTCTTAAGAATTAGTATTCCAGTTGAGCATCAAAAATTAGAAAAATCATCTCAATCTAATCCGGTAATTGTTTCAGCAGTTGAACAGCTGTAGCATTGAATCAATTTCAGTTGTAGATGGGTTACTAACTTGTTAGTGTAATAAGAAGTTTCTTATATTAACACTTAAATTGTAGTTCAGGACAACTTGAAAAACCAGAAATCATCCAAGTGATTAGAGACTGTACACAGGTAAGTTATAATTAGTGTAACTAATTTTAATCTACAGTTTTGTATTTCACAATTGCAAACAAAATTCAAAGTAACCTGTGATCCGAAATAGGTCAAAATGTAGGCAACCCCCTACCCTGGAGACCGGAGGTATACTCGCTGTTCCGATTGAAATATTCACTTGAACAGGGGCCAGTGAAGCTGGCAAACAAGAATGAGTTCTGCAGCGAGCAGAGTGAGCAAGGGACAAAGGCAAATGACCTCTGGGGGTGAACAAACAAACCTCACTTCAATGCTTTGTGACTGTTATCATGTACAATGTTTCTTTTTGAAACTTGGCATACAGGTTTTTGTTTGTTTCCGTTGCAGTCAGCCAATCACAACAATCGTTAACACCTGAATTTGATCCAACCAATCAATTCGTTTGGTCAAAATTTGACTCTGGTGGTTTAACACTTCTTCTGATTGGTTTGGTATGTTCAAAAGACCTCACGTTCGCGGCCAGAGGTATGAGCAAGCTTCGGCCCACTGTCAAATGTTGCAATATGACAGAGTCAAAGCCCACAGCAGCAAGCTGAACCTCTGCCACCCAGGGTAGCAACCCTCTTTCCCTGGCCGTCACTTTCCCTAACTAAATAATTAGTTGGATTTTAAGCGAAATTCGGAAAATTCAATTTGATGGGCTTACATGTATTTCTTATGCAGTCTGTGTTTTCTGATCTTAGCTGTTAAAACTATCAAGTCCTTTCCATAAACAGTCATTAACAAAGATTTATAAACTTTTTACAGGAAGGTGTACAAACTCAAAGAAACATCAAATATACTTTCTCTGGGTCATACTATCGTTGTTTTCTAATTAAAAAACTTGTTCATTTTTAGCTTTATTCTGGCTGGACATTGACAGGTCTTGCAATATTTTAAGACATCTGTATTTTCAATGATCTAACTTTGGGCCTTAAGAACAGCTTTGATTTTTTTGCTATTAATTACATGTACTGTATGATGGGATCAAAGGATAGTGATGATCTTAGTACTAAAGGATTTGCTTCAGAAGTACACTGTTTTGTCAGTACCAAGAACCCTGAAGACAGACCAAGGTTGAGTAAAACTGTTTCTAAATTTCATTTTTATCTACACATGTAAGTACATGTACTTTGTTGTTTGATTTCTGTTATATCGAATGATTACTAGGCACTTCTTGACCAGACTTATGTCACTGAATGCAGACTTGTCAATGCAGAGTTCCCAGAAGACATATGTGATAAGCAATTGAATGAGTTGCTAGGTGAGTTTAGACAGAGCTCTAGCATGCTAACTAGGGCCTCCATGTTGTTTTACATGTAAATTTGATATTCATAGCAAGATTAAAATGTCTTTCCTTCTTAAGAATGTTTAATCATTCGTTTTTGTTTCTCAGTTGAAAGTCAATTTAAACATGATTCTGAGCCCATTTATGGATTATTTTATGATTGAACAGGTCTTCTAATCCATCCGTTTCTTCTGGTGGAGCAAATCTTTGGACCTCTGGTTAAGGTTTGTTATTAATCCTGTTTTTGTTATAGCTGTTTCTCCTTTTTATTTTTGAGAAACCCTTTAATTGGGTTTTAAAAAATCTCCAGTTGCACCAAGTGCTATTGGCCCACTTGTCTGATGCGTGTTTCGTTTTTGTTTCTGCTTTCCATAAAACATAAACTGTACTAAGTCTACTTATCCTTGTTTCAACTTTTTCAAAAGCAATATTAAATAAGCTGTTGAAAAGTAATTACCACTTTACAAGCAAAATTTTTTGTACTTTTATTAATTCTGTATTTATAAAAATTAGATAACATATTTCAAACTTTTTGTTAATAAAAAGTTTCCGGCTTGTGAAGGAGTATTACTTGCAGTTTTAAAATTTTATCTTAACCCAAGCCCTGTCCGATCCTGGACATCACGCCCTCGGGGAGTTTATGGACAAAGTATCATCGAAAGGCCATGTGCTTTATTTCGGCTGCTACTATCGTTTTCCAAACGAGGATTATGAAGCGATACAAAGCCTCCAGAAACAACTTGAACAGGTCCATAAGTTACACCCAAGCATCCGTGTTATGGGAGATTTCAACTTCAGAAAGATTAAGATCGATTGGGAGACAACCTTACTGAGGAAGGCGAAGTGCTGAGACACTCAGAAGGCCTCATACTGGTCGACACTGCGCAAGACCATTATCTCGACCAGTTGATTACTTTTCCTACTCGCGAGAATAAAATGCTAGACCTTATACTCACCAACACGCCTGGCCTGGCTGACAATTGTCACTCGCCAGGCAAGTTCAACGATCACTCTGCAGTGACATGTACTCTTAACACCTCAACTCCCTTCAAGCGTAAGCCGAGGCGTAAAGTTTATTTGCTCATCAAGGGTGACTATGGTTCCCTACGAAGCGAGTTGCAAGAATTCCAAGAGTCCTTCTTTTAGTCAACTTCTGAGGATACTGATATCGATCGCTTGTGACACCAGTGGATCGAAATGATCCATAAAAAAGTCAGCGGTCGTAGCAAGCTCCCATGGTTATTGGCACGACTTCTCCGCAGGAATATTGTCCACGTGAATTACAAGAAAACTAATAAGAACAGGCTAAACATCCTGGTTGTGGCGCAAAACAAGGAAAAAGTCATCCGATCACTTAGATTTTAGAGAAACCAGCATTTAAGCTAAGTTTTCGGAGATATGCAAATCAATCAGAAACCATTCTGGAAATACAATGATACGATCTCAAAGGAAAGACAACTAAGTTATGTTACCACTGTTGATAGCCACAACTTTTGAAAAAGCCGAATTACTAAACGCTCAGTTCCAGAATAACTGGTAGCATGAATATCTTATTTCCGTCCCATTTCCGTGGAAAACTACTGCTTGAATTAGGAACATTGTCGTAACAACTAACGACGGACAAAATCAGATTACTCAACGATATCCAACCATCCTAGTCTGCAGGCCTGGACGAAATTCATCGTCATATCCTCAAGGAATGATCAGCCAAGTTGCTCCCTATCTAAAGTTCATCTTGCAGAAGTCTCTTGAAACAAGCAAGCTCCCACAAGACTGGCGGGAATGGGTACAGATCTTGCCTAACAAGTGCTGTCTGTACAGTGACCTAAGTCCTTGAACACGTAGTGTGCTCAAACCTTTCATCATGTGGCGGAAGAGTAAAGAAGCGGCCGACCTTGGCCTGGTAAGGCCCTTACTCGAGAACGCGAGCCAAGCATGGGAACCATATATGGACAACTTATCCAATGAGATCGGAAAGATACAGAGGCGCGCTGCGCTCTTTGTAACATCTGATTATCAGGATTATGAACTTGGCAGTGCCACTAGCGTTTATGAGGATCTCGGTTGGAAATCAATAAAGAACAGGAGAAAAGTAGACAGACTCTTTGTTCCAAACACAGGGATTAGATAACAACGCAATCTTGTCCCTGGATGAATTCTCATAGCCGACCAGAAGCGGGACAAGACATATGCACAATAGACACTACTCCACAGTTTTTGCTCGCCCAAACCAGTGTTCAAGTTCAGTATTGTACCGCGAACAATAAGCGATTGGATTATTTACCTGTCATAATGTAGAAACTATAGACGAAGCTAAGTTCCGCGAACTATTGATGTTTACGATTCTCTAAGAAAACACTGATCCGAGTTGTAAATTATACCATTCATTAAATGAACGAGGTTGCATCAAATAAATAAGTGAAGTTAAGTGACGTAGGGTTGTATGATGGCTAGAACTTCTACCTTTATGGGATGGACGTTTTAAATTACTAATAAAAATAGTAACCTTAAGAGTGTGTCCACAAGAAGACCAGGCAGATGGTGGCACAGTTGAAATCACAGATTTTGCTCATATTTTACCCACAGTTACCATTTGGTGAG
>JAOBRG010367171.1:0-12088 GCA_027574985.1 Umimayanthus nakama | reverse complement strand
CTTTTCAAATGCGTTGGTGGAAACGTTGTGAATAAAGCCAGGAAATAGCGCTTTATAAGTGCAGGCCCAGGAACTCCAAAAAAAGCCCAGGCGGAATAGGGTTAAGGTTAAAACCATTTAGCCAAAAAATTAAATAGACGGAATCTAGTTTCAAGTCTACCCTTCCTTGCCTGATGTGAGTTCATGGTCTCTGTTAGGGGAAAAACGCAAAAGAGCAATTAAATAAAGAAAATATATATTCCGGTTATTGACATTTTCGGCTACCCCTTTCCTCTTAGGACGAAGCGCGCTTAACTGTTGTAGCTTTTACACAAAACTGTCCTTGATCTGAAAGGAGCGAAAATCCGTCCGTCCTTAGAGAGAGCTAGAGAGACTGTGAGTGCGTGCCGGTGTGAGTGTCTGTGTGTGTTGGGACTTAACATTTTAACTTTGTATTTGTCAAGTGTGGAAGGCCATGGGTAAAGTTCACGTGTCCAGAGCCTGGTTGTGGGGCACAAATCGGAGGAGAGTCTCACCAGTTGACTGATACCCAAGGGGGTATCACCGAAAGGTATTCAGAAGCCAAAGCCGGCGTAACTCAATTTCTGCTAGCTTTAAAATAATTATTATTGAACAACTATTACAGGTCCATGATTGGCTCTATGCAAGTAAACTTTCACTCGGCAGAGAGAAATCAATTTTTGTTATTTTCCATCCGCAGAAAAACTGTAGTATGAAATAAGTAATTTAAAGGATAACACGATCAAGTACTTTCTTCTGTTTGAAGGAACCATTAAATTTTGGCCGAGGCTCCTTGTTCTTAAGTCTTTGCACAATTTAAGCCTTAGTTGTTTTTAAATTGTTCTTTTTTTAATCATGTCAATTATCACTGCGAATACTAGTATGCAGCAAAGGTGTGTTATTGCCGCACATGTATACGCGCTTCGACACTGTTGTAAATTACGTGCGGCATACATGCGTAGTTTTGATGTCGTTCTCTGCTCACTCAATGCTTCTAACTGCAGAAAGACCTGCAATGAAACGTCACGTGTAATGTCCCAATAACATCAACAACATTTCTTTATTTGACCCTTTATACCTAATGTGTTGTGTTTTTCAATAAAATTTTTTCAGCAACCATATAGTTTTATAACAAGAGGTATGTTGCCAAGTAACTCTTCGTTTACGAGCCTTAACAAAGTTTAAGGTAACTCTTGAAAGCGCCGACCATAGATCATTCTTTCTTGACTAGCTAATTCTAAGAGGTTGCGCATTAGCTACTGTTGCCGTCAGGGAATGATCTTTGAAAGTAGTAATCCTAGTACTAAGAATATTGTTGTTAAAACTTACTTAAATGCATGCCATTAAGTTCCATTTTGTATTTAATTTTAACAACAACAAAATGATAATAGTAATAGTAAGAATATTTGTCAAGGCAAAAAGTAGCGATTGTGTTGAACGCATAACTCTTGTGAGGATACTGAAAATGTAATGTTGGTGTATTTGTTAAATTTTTGATGATGTAAATTGACAATTTATTGCATGGTGTCGTAACTGTTGCTGTTTAAGTAACATTGATGATAATTGCAACAAGTTATTACCAACTCATTATTTGTTGCAAACATGACATTAAAACATAATTTTTTGCTTTTGAAAAATTTAAATGTAGAGACAACAGGACAAAGACTGGCCATATTCTTGGAAGTCCGTCCGAGCGATCCTCACGGACTGCCCCTGAACGCGCAATGTCCTCTTTGGTGACGTGCATAATGAGGTTGCTGCTACATTCGTCGTCAGTCATGGCAGCTTGTCTTGGACACAAGGTGAGAGTTTTGTCCCCAGGTTTCAATTTAAACTCCAACTGAGATGACTGTTTGTAGTCCTAGACTAGTCATTTTTATGCATACAAAATACTATCGATTCTTTTCGCTCGACTTCAATTTCGCGAATTTGGAACGAAAATGTTTCGAGGGACTTGAGTTTCGCGCTTTTGATGAAGCACCTTTTGTAAGGATATTAAATTTTGCTAATTTCAAAAGTAATAGAAATGCAACAAACAACTGGCTGGTATTCAACAATGTTATGAAACGAGTCACTATTTAGCTCGACTGCACCAAAGATTAGTGTTACAGAAACTAATATAGCAAAATGAGTCAGATGATTAGGACTAATTTGAACCCTCCTACTCATAAGTATGTTCTAAACAGGTGGGAAACTTTTACGTTTAATTAAGAATTAAGATTTTTGGCAGATCACGCGTTTTTATTTTCGCGGAAACTTTTATCGCGAGACTTTAAATTCGCAAAATGTTTTCAATTGAAAAATCATAAAAATTACGTCTCGAGAAAATAACTGGTATTAACGTAAATCTTTTATACAATCGAAGTTATAAAGGTTGGTTTTGTTTTGTAATTTCGTGTGCTGAAACAATGTTCTTGAACGAAATTAGAGTTCTCGCTGTGAAACTAAATAATGCAACTAAGAGCTACATGTGTAGTAAGACTTTACCTCGAGTGTGGTTAGTAACGGCAAGCGCATTATCTAAGATTCCAGTTTAGGTTCCCGAGCTCAAGTTAAAAGAGGTTATTCTAACCTCTGTTTTTATTTTTTTCAAAGATTCGTATTAGAGACACAATACGAATAGAATAGCTTTGTTTCAAAGATGTGTAGTTGCTTTACTAGAAGACGCATAACTCGGATACTTTCCTAAGATTATCTAGAAATGAGTAACACAAAAATGTGCTCGATATCTTTAAAAAACACTACTGAAAAAAGCACAGTTATAAACAAGATGTTGCAGATTTAGCCTTTTATTAAGCGTCAGCTAAATTGTGTGCATTTGAAATTCTTACAGGTGCTGGAGAAGTTAATCTCTCCCGTGCTTCAACCAGAAGACATTCCACTGTTCTTTTGGCAACATCTTCAGCGTGATTTGGAAATACTGGCAGAGTCCCTCGGTCGAAGCGTTGACGAAGCTGCCTTAACTGTTCATTTGGTTCTAAAGCAGATGTGTACACGCTACACAGGTAAAGTTAAAAAAATATATATTATCTATGTGAGTTTATTGGCAAAACATGTGACCAGCCACAACAGACCACGCGAGAAAATAGAAAAATTAAAAGCAACATGGGACAAAGACAAGTTCTTTCGGTTTAAAACTGAAGTTGAGTTGCCTTTTCATTACCAAAGGCCTTGCTACGCGAGGTAAACGTCCTCGTAACTACAAAGCAACGCCATGCTGAAGCAGGAATGGTTGATTATGTAGGTTAGGATGTTGACTGTTGGAGACTACTGTTGCATTTTAGTTATACATGTATACTTGAATATAAAGAGGCTAAAATCCTTTTAGAACAACTCAATGTTTTTGCCCGTAGGACATCTTCAGAGTAAGTTGAACTAGTAAAAAGATTTTTTGCTATATTGTATCCATTGCACAAAAGCAAGTATTATAGCATTTATAAATACTTAAGAGTTGGGCCACAAAATGCACTTGGAACCCTAATAAAGGTTATATTACTACTATTTTTATTTTTATTAATGTTGTTGCTGAAACGTTATTGTCTTCTTCTTCTTCTTCTTCTTCGTCTTCTTCTTTTTGTTATTTTTGTTATTTTTATTATTTTTATTATTATTATTATTATTATTATTATTATTGTTATTATTATTACTGTTGTTGTTATTATTATTATTTTTACTATTAATTTGAATAACAAAAAACTTTCGAAGGAGAAATCGGCTGCCAAGAAAGCAAACGTGGTCGGAAAGGCTATGCGTTGAATACTTTAAGATAACCTACTTTAGTGTTACATGTATTGTTTTTGATATGTTACAATAAGGCAATAAGAAATAAAAACGCAAAAAATAAAGATATTTGATTACATTTTTATCGCTTTATGTTATACATTTTCAATTTAGATGGAGCCACTGTCACCGATCTCACTTTAAAAACCGAAGAAGGCCGCGAGAGCTGGGAGGAAGCATTTTCCGCAGCTTTTATCTCTCCAATTTTAGCGGTAAGTCTGGTACTTTTCTTCCTTGGGTGACAGGAGTTTATGGCTGCTTCGACTGCAACGAGGAGCATTAGGCAATTCTCAAATAGCAACCACTCAGTAATTACGATATCGTTTTGCGCTATAAATAGTCAATTTTTAAGAATATAACCACCTAAATGGCTTTAATGAAAGTTGGTGATTTTATATCTACAATAAATTTTTTTTTAATAACAAGCAATTGCCGTTTTCCTAGCTTCTGTTTTCTCAGATAAATGTATAGACGACTCCAACATTTTCTCGTTCTTAAACAACTGGTGTATCACACATTATAACGAGAAGTAGGTGTGTAGTCTTGGTTGAAGTTTTCATCCTGATATGTTTGAAGTCTATTCTCTTCATTAATTAAAAGAAAAGCAAGTCTTTCAAGATGAATATATCTAACTAGTGTGTTTGGCAATACGTTAACCTTATTTTATGTACAGTTTACGGTATGTGCAAAAACTGTCTTAAAAATTATATATAATTTAAAGAAGTATATAGTATGTGACGAGATTTGTTGAAAGTAGCTAGTAAACATGATCTCGCGTATTTGCCGAAAATAGGAAACAATCAAAAAAGCATGAATAAATTAACTATGAGCTTTTGATTTTTTATATATATATCCCCCACGAGTGTAAGGGTTAAATTGGGAGGGAAACTCGTCTACCCCCCTCCCACCCCTCCCTCCACCCTTATCGGTGGTTATATTACCCCTCGAGTACTGATAATAAACGCCTCTTTTGACACATATTACGCGTCGTCAGCATTGATGGCATTACATTAATTAAAAGACAACGTTTTTGAATTTTGAATAAAAATGATTTTAATCTTTGTTTATTGTTTCGTAGCTTAAGCATTGTAGATGATTTGTTCTAGCTAATTCCAACAAAAATTTCTCAACTTTAAGCAAAATATCAATTATCTATAAATCAAGTAGACTGCCGTATTTGTTACCATTGCAAGCAGCCAGTTAAGTGGTGATTATGATTATGAAATTTGATAAGTGAGTGATGCCTTGATTGCATGCCAAAAGGTATGTTCTAATTCAGCTAACGCCACCGCCGGCCCCACCCAGCTTGCTTGTTTACGTGTGGCAAAATAGTCTGCCAGATCTAGGGTTACATTTGCACTTGTAATTAAGTCTCCGTGTGACTGTGTCCGTTGCTACTGTGATCTAGGCAATACAAATAAAGAGATAAAAAAAACAGGTCAAGTTTCAGCAAAAGTTACTTTTTAAAAAATTTTACTTTTTTTCTTTATGGTTGCTACAAACTGAAATATTGTACCCATCAGGAACTGGAGAAACGGTTGCAAATTGGGCTCAGTCTGATACTTGGCGACGATAGACTTGGTAAGATTTGAATATTATTAGCTTATTGTTGGTTATGTTGTTGTTAGTATTAATAGTACTTTTATTATTATTATTATTATTATTATTATTATTCTTGTTATTTCTATCGTTGTTATTATTATTATTACATTAAAGTTATTAACACCGGATAAGTTAGTTTCGGATCTTTGCGCTATTAAACGGTACGATATTCCAAGCTAAAAAATTTTACCAAATATCAGAATGGCTTCATATGAAATCAAGCCAAACTGCACTTCACTTATCAATCGTACTGTTTTAGTCTGTTTTCACACTGTCTTGAGCAATCAGCCAAAAAGCAGAAAGCTTGAATCAGAAAATAGAATTGAAACATTTGTTAAAACATGTCATACTTTTACTTCCATAAAAAGATTAGAAAAACGGACGTAATTTATTTTTATTTGAACTTTCTGTCGTACAGCTTAGCTCTAAAATCGTACTTGCGACTTTGAAATCACCCAAATAATTTTAGAAAAAACTGCACTCCACCCCGTTCCATTACCATTATGAAGCGTATACAGGTACAAGTGCATTCTTTCACCTGTTATTAAAAGAAGGAGGGGGAATATTGGAACAGTGACTTTTTTCTGGCCATCTCCTTTTATTGACGGACGAAAGTTCAGGCAGGATTTTTTTTTGTATTTTACGTATCATGTGCAGCTATAACAAAACATCCACAATCATTTGACGTAAGCAATTATTCAACTAGAATCACATTACCCTTCTCTCGATACTGAATGATTATTGTTATTGAGGAAACGTTTTCATTTAATTTAAGAGTTTTCGAAAAGGATATCTATGCTTAAAATGTAAATTATATAAAGTGATGAAATCTAGAACTGCAAATAGGATAACCATAGGATACTAGTGATGAGAGCTTGCGTTATGTGCTGGTAATCAAATGATTTGTAAAGAAGTTCAGGGTTTCCCGCTTGGATCCACCACTGATAGCAATAAAATATTAACAACAACATCGTAGCAATAAAGCTGCACTCGCCAAAGCGCTTTAGGGAGGAGAGAAGAAACCTAATTGAATGATTTCAATATCTTATACAAAATACTCCAAGTAAAAAATCTATTTTAACCCCAATTTTTAAAATCACGAAATTAGGTAAGAAATCCCGGTATACTGTCCTTAACTACAGTTGAGTTTTGAACTGTTTCTGTAAACGTATTTTTCAGGTAACGACCCTTTGATGAGCGCGTTGTACGAGTTTGACAAAAAAGCCGAAGACTTGACAAATGGTATTAGAATTACCTCGCGATCCTTGTGGCGGTATCGTTCAAGAGTGAATTTGGAACATCTTAGTCACACATTCCAGGAAGTTGTTGGTTCAAATGACGCAAACCAGCACAGGCTTCTTCAAGAGTTTCTAAAACAGGTTCTTTTGTTATGTAAATTAGTAACACAATGTTACTTAGCGCTGAAACATTTTTACTTCAACTAACAAGCGTTTTGGGTCATTTGTAAACCTTTGCTGTTGTTGAAATGGCAGTTTTTAATTTGAAGAAGTGTCACAGGAAGGTCTTGGATGTTTATAACACAAAGAGGGGATCAATTAAATAATGGGCCCCGAAATTTTTTTAAAAATAACACGTATATTTTCTACCCCTACACTAACTTAAACCGTAATTATCGGTTTCTCCTCACAACAGTTCTGAATTAATCCAAGATCGAAGTTATGTTGCCATATGTATTTTTTAATTGTCTTGAACAAAATAAACATATTTGTAAAAATTGAAATTTAAACGTTATTGGTGGGTTTTTTTTCGCGCATCTCAAACTTGTCTGTGTGAAAATGGCCCAAAACATTAAAATTGAAAAAAGCCGTGTGTGCATCCCCTTTAAACAGCTCTTACAGCACAGTCCTGTCAACAGACGTGTTAGCTTAGTTAAATTTAATTAAAATTGTCAGTTTGCATGAATGAACTGATAATTGTGAAGATAGTTATCTCTTTCCAGGCCATAACCTTAATCTTGCAATTGTAAAATGACGTATTGGTTTTGATGCGCGATAGCAATGAATTATGTTCTATTGGTGAAAAAGTGCTTAAAAAGACACCATTCAGATGTTATTCTTAGCTTTAACCAACCGGCAAACTGTCTATTTTTGACGTGTACAAAAACATTCTGTGTACGTGGTAAATTATGTTACGAATGTGTCATGCGGTATATAAGTTACTGTTTCACGTGCCAACGATAAGAATCAACATGGTTTAAGTAAACAATGACTGATGGAACAGTTTTAAGTAAAAATTTAAGAAGTTGACATCTAATACTTTTAGGAACACAAACTGCGAGCACTTCAATATCTCCCAGATATTGTGCGGCTACAGCGACTGTTGATGGACAGATTTCATCGACGCATGGATAGAACTGAGGCTAAAGAGCTTTCTATAAAAAGCTTTTTGCAGAGTCTCCCGCGAGGTATGTGTAAATGAATCGTCACTGACAAGTGTGAATATAATTACGTACCTTCATGGTTGTTATGCCAACAAAATAAGGATTTTATGATGTTGTTTTGTCCTTTAGGTGCAGTGAAGGACGAGTACGAATACTTGTTAACGAGTTTTAAAGCTGCCTGGAATTTATTGAGGACGTTTCTGGATCAATATGGTAGGTTTTAGTTAATGTATAGTATTAATAGTAAAACTTAGTTGATAAGTGATTATATTTTCAAAGCGAACAAAGGGAGCAATAAACAGCAACCCTTTCACTAAAATTGAAAGTCAAACCCACGCTCAAGTTTAGTCTTCTCATGAGAACCTTTTTGTAGGAAAACTAGGCTAAACTGATTTGCCCCAAATTTAGGAACATGCTAAGAGCATACCGAGGTTGAGGAAAGCGGCGAAGAACTTTTTTTCTGGATACTGCAAAACATCATGAGTTATCATACAAATACTTCGGTTCTCGGCTAATGTTCAGGAGATTAAAGGAGATGTTGAACAGCTGGGCCTGGTTGCACGAAGAGTGAATAACTCTATCCAGCGGATAAATCCCTATCCAAGTGGATAAAATTTGCGCGTTGTCCAATCAAAACTAAGAACGCGCCAATTTTATATGCTGGATAGGGATTTATCCGCTGGATAAAGTTATCCACTCTTGGTACAACCGGGCCCAGCTGTTCACCATCTCCTTTAATGATGTGCTTGTACAGCTTCTTATTTAAACCTTTTTGTAATTATTATCATATTTTTACCGACCAAAGTACAGTAAAGCGTGTCTATGCTTCCGATTAGTTTGAAAAGGTTAACGTTTATTTAACAACTTAACACCTAATACTTAGTTTTTTTTTTAAAAAAATGTTTGACTCGGCTCAAATATTAGAATCTTATATAAAAAGAGAGTGTACGAGAAAAGTTTACCTTGTGCTGCTAATCTTCAATTTCAAGTTATTTACAAAGATTATGTATGCACTTTCAGCGACTACTGCAATCGCCAAAGACATTCACTGAGCTGCCACGACCACTAAATTCAAAACACTCAAGCCTTTTTTTCTAGCATAGTTTAAGGAACAGAAAACTTAAAACGTACTGTACCCGCATGTTGACAAATTAATAATATTGAGCATACATACGTTGTATAAATGATGTATGCGTTTTGATTATCATGGGAAGGTGTATGGTACCTTTTTCGCCCATGAGGCTTTATATAGCGTTGTTGTTCTCTCCAACAAAGTCTGCTCTGTCGAAGAGCTAACGCTCGAAAAGTCAGCTATACACGAAACCTTATTTAACTCTTGTTAATCAAAACTTATATGCAGCTTATCGCTGGTTGTTTGAATTCAGCACACTTCGTGAGCTTTATTCACTATTTTGATACTAGGCCGATTTGCGCTTGAAAAGGAGCTTTGCCCTGCTGTAATCGACAAGGACAGTTCAATTGCATATCTTCTTCCAAGTACAAACGGTCTCGGGAAGTGCTCTACAGCCCTTGCATTCTATCTTGTTACTCTGCACAATGAGTTCTTGGGCTTCTACTACAGTGTTGCTGGCACAGACACAAGGTACGTAGGTACAGATCCATGATGAATGTGTATATTAGATGTTCTTGCGTATGCAGGTAAATGGACCCACGCGTGTATACACATAATGTGTGCATTGATTGATCTTTGAAGATGTATTTCTCAAGTGCAAAAACTGCCAAAATCTAGCTTTTGCACCAAAATCTCACTGAGAAAAACTGTTACAGTTTAAGCAACTTAAAAATAACTCTCCATAAGAACCGATCACTTCGTTAGAAACAAAGGAACGTCTTAGTTCTGATCCCTTGTTTCTAACATTGGCTTACGAAGAAACCTCGTAATCCAAAGAACACAGGAAGTCATTAATTTGTGTATTTTGTATGGTTATCGTTGAAGTAAACAAGCTTTAAAAAAAGAAAAAAGGAAGTGACCTTTTTTATTGATTGAAAAGTCAATGTATCTTAAACCTATATATCATGTTTAATGCCTTGTGTCAGCAGTTCTAAGCCTATAGTATAAAAAAAAAATCCCTGATAATGGACAACCTTGCCTCACTCCTCTGTTCAAGTTAAACTTAAAGAATGCAGAAGAAAACCCATTGTTAATTACACAGCTTGTTGTGTCTTTGTAGAAGGTAATAAACCAAGCAATTGGGTCGGAGCTGAAATTGAATGTTTGTAAAGTTTTGTGAAGATAATTCCATTCAATTGTATCGAAAGCTTTTCTGAATTCAATAAAAAGTGCTATGCCAGGAATGTTTTTTTTCAAGTGTAAACTGCATTATGTCAGTTATGAGTCTAATATTTTCGCCTATAAATCGTCCATGAACATTACTCTGTTTGACTTCGTCCAATAATGTGAGGTAGCACTTTTTCTAATCGTATCGCTATCGCTTTTGTGGCAATTTTATAGTCTATATGAAACTTTATATTGAAAAACTTTTCGTGCTCGCTTCCAAAGGTTCAAAAAAGTCCAAACTAAGAAACGAATGAAAATACTCAAATCTCCTTTTAAGCAATCAAAGACAGAGAAAAGCAAAAGCTGAAGAGGTGGCATGAGTCGAATTTCAACCTCTTATGCGAAAAAACTGTGTAAAAAGTTTAAGGTCTCCATACTGCAAGATATTAAGCTTCACAGATTTTTTTCGCCAAAAATGACAGCCTCGAGGCTCCTGGGCCCGGTTTTTTGAAAGTGGTTTAGCGCTAACACAGGGTTAAATTTTTAACCTGTTCTGGAGTTTACCTCCTTAAAGATTGATTTGAATTATCATTTCTGGTTAACGTAATTGGACTGCCATTGAGTGTCTTTCAGCAATATTGGATATGTTTCTAGACAAAAGAATTTAGTTCAAAGTTTCGTTTAACCCTGGGTTAAATTGACCGCACATCCGACCAACTGACTGTGTCCTGTACTACAGAAATAAGTTTGTTGCTTTTTTACTTCTAATCTAAAATCAAGCAACTTGATTTATTTCGGTGACAAATACTGTTTCACACATGGAAATAAAAACATTAAATCTGAATTAAGTTATGTATGTTAAGTAATTTTCCTTATCATTGAGCTAAGCGCTTCAAACCGCCTGAAATTCGTAAAGGTTTTGGAATATTAGTCACGATGAAGAAGTTGTGTGTAGCCCTCTGTTTTAACCGTTTAGAACAAAGACTGAGAGAGAAGAGCAGTCAGTGTAAACATAGTCTAAATTATCAAGGGAAAAACTCAAAAATAGTAAGTGTCGAGTATAATATAGAGGAGCTTTAATGCCTTTTTTCAAGCTAACACTGAGGACCGAGGGTTCCTTTAAATACAATGATAAAAAAGGATTTAAATCTTTGTAAGGTCAGGATTCTTCCATGTATCAAGATAGGTACCGGTTTGTTATATTATAAAGTTGATAAAAAGGTTTGTCGTAGTTTGGCTTTAATTTTTGCGTGTTTTTGATATGGACTTTTTTAGCCAAGTGGAGCACATTCCAGTGGCAGAAGTTACCATTTCCCAACTGTTGGCCTATGACCTTGACAGAGACTTGATGCAAATGGTACTGTCGAACTGCAGTTACTCTCTGGAAATTGGAAAGGGAACTATTGTCTCGTACAACTGGATGGGGCTTGAGAAGCTAATAGTTGACAGACTCTTTGTTGGAAGACCGTTTGTGGACTATAAGGTTGGCCCGAAAAGTTCTTTGTAAAGTGAAAATGGTTTAGCCTCCATAATGCTAACACTAAATGCAAGTATTTTTATCTATTTTTAAAATAGGAGGAGAACTTTGCTTTTAGCAACGACACACGATATGACTCTGTATTCAGTTTGCTAAAGGCAAAGATACCACAAGTAAGTATGTTTCTATCTATCTATCTATCTATCTTTCTATCTACGTAGGATGTGTTTGATTGACTCTATTCCGGAATAGGAACAAACAGAATAAAAACTTTGTTTAAACTTTATTGGCCACAATTCCTGCCAAGTTAGAAAAAAACACACAACCGAGTTATATCTTTCACCCATGTCATTGCTTTTAACTAGATGTTTGGTTCTATTAACCAGGAGAGAATTTTGAAGTTTTATTCTTATTCAAGAATGGACGGAATAGGGTCAATCGAATACACCCCTAATCTGTTTGTCTAATTACCTGACCAAATGTTTGTCGCCCATTCAAATATATCTACGCCGTCAACAAGAAAGGGGTCTATTGCAGAAAACTAGGTATCTGATAAACAACAACAGTTTCTCTTTCGATTGCTCTAATT
>JAOBRG010367160.1:0-12088 GCA_027574985.1 Umimayanthus nakama | reverse complement strand
AACATGTGTTTCTATAACTTGAACATTAATTTTCGAATTGTTCCAAAAACCGGGAGATTTTGACAAAAACCGGGAGAATGCACCAAAAAACGGGAGACTCCCGGGAAAAACGGGAGAGTTGGAATGTCTGAAAATAGTGCACGCTGATTGGTCGGGAACTTCATTTTCTCTCGCTATAATCACCTAGCGGTGATTATAAGAATTTTCAAAATGGCAGTCTGATTTGTTGATGTTTCGGAGTCACAAATTGAGCAGTTTTAAGAAAATGCCGTGCCTCAAAAGACAAAAGATGCTGCAAAATTTGTAGTCAAGCTATTCAAAGGTAGGTTGGTAAATTAAACAAAATTTTCTTTTTGTGAAACATTGATTTTCAAAACAGGAAAGTTTGTTTACATTTCCGCCACATCAGGCTCTGTGAATATTCGCTGATATTTACGTCGCCTTCGGTGACTATAAATTGTTAAATAAAACTATCACATGTAGTGAGGTCCGGCACAATTAAAATTATTAGTTAACATTCCTTCTTACCTTGACATTTTATCATCCAGCTCCTTTTTGGCCACTCCCCAGGCTTCTTGACTGGAAGCCAGCTGAACCTTCAGTTTCTCTACCTCCACCTCAGCCTCACGCACTCTCTGTTGCAGCAGGTCGCGCTCCCTTCTGATAGCATCCATGGCTTGCTGGTTCTGATTAGAAGCTTTCTTCTCACTGCCCACTTCTGAGACTAGACGCATAATGGTTTCTCTGCAAAAAAAGGAAAAAATGTTTTAAAATGGAAAATTGATAATCAGAGATCCAGCATACTCCATAGACTGTGTTAATTATCAATCAACTTGTTTACAGTACTATAGCTAATATTATGTAGTGTGAATAACAAATGTTGTGTTGTGTGGCAATCACAAAATCCCGAGTCATTGTAAAATAATTATACTAGATATCTGTATATTATTATTTTCTAAATCCAGGAAACATCAGCACTTCTCCACAAAGAAAATATATGTTTGGTAACTATAAAGCATCATTATCTTTTTCCTTGGGAAATTCCAGTCTGTACATTTAATTACTTTTTTTAAGTTTTGACTGGGGCGCTTCTTTACAGCCAGTGGCACTTCCAGGGGAAGTGCAAATGTGCCCCCTTCCCTCTCCCCCCCCATCCCTTCCCAGGGTGACACTCTTTAAAATAGTACACCATTGTGGAGAAAACGCATGCATATGCATGTAAAGTAACTTTGCTCCGGGTTGCAAGCTGGTATAGATAAATATACTTGTATGTCAATCTCTATATTGGTTAATCAATGTACCAAATTATCTCCTAGCCTTCTCTCACCTGCTTGCTTTAGATTCCAAGTTGCTTTCATGAAGATTTTGTGTGAGGGTGGAAACTTTGCTGTGGAGAGCTTGATGTTCTCTGGCAAGCTCTGAGACCTGGGATAAACATAGTTTTAGCTTATTAATTAAAATTTTGTCTTTTCATTATTAGTACATAATTATCATTAAACCAAATGTCATACATTCAAGTAATGACTACAAATTAATAATATAAAACAAAAGGTTCAAGTTTGTGGTAAATGAAGATAATTTTATAACCTTAGGATGGATGATCATAATTAGGTCTTCCAAAATCTCACAAAATGTGGTCCTCCCAATGACCTGGTTATATTTGAGTCCATTCGATTTCAATTTCTTGAAACACTCACCTTTGAAATGAGAGCCTCTGGAGCAGCTGAGAGTGCTTCACTTTTGTTGATATATAAAGCCCCTGCCAACTTTGACCGAAGTTCACCATACTGAAATTAATACAAAATAAAAAAATAAAGAGTTAAGCTCTTAATTTGAATTGATGTGTGCTGAGTGCCACTTCACCATCCACTTCAAAGGTGAACCTCCATATTCAAAAAGCTAGCCTCACCTTGCTTTCCCAAGCTGACGATCTCTTGGATGCTTCTTCCTCTACTGCAATATGGTGTTTCAATGACGACTCTGCTTGTTGCAGTCTGTCTTGCTGAACTTGAAGCTCCTTACGAAGAGAGACCAGTGTAATGTCATTGCGGGATACACAGTTCTCTTTCTCCTCAGCTTGATCTTCTGCCTCTCGCACCCTTTGCCGTAAGGACTGGATTAGTGCTGTTTGGCGTGCAGCATTCTGCTTGTCACCTTCTATTTCACACTGTTGTAAAAATTAAAACATTGTCAAAACCGGTTCCAAAACTGGAACAAGTAGAACTTGCATTTTTTCAAAGTTATAATTGATCCTGAATGTAAATAGGCATTTCAGATATCATTAAAACATTTATCATACTGGTACGTACTTTGCTTTGCAATACAAACTAAGCAGTGCATGTTCAATATCTCACCTTGAATTCCATCATCTGCTGATTCTTGTCAGATAACTTCTGTTTCAGTTCTCTCAACTATAAAATACGAATTCAAAGCAATTAGAACATTAAAATACTGGATGACAATTATAACAACACTTGAACTGTTGTAATTTCTTAATATTAAAGCTTAGTGAAAAAATTACCATATGAGTGCTCATACTTCTGAGTGGAAGAGAAAAATGTTTTTTTAAATAAAATTAACAATTTTAATTCAGGACTGCAAAGAATGCCTCTTCCATTTTTCACAAAATGAGGAGTTTGATTAAGGTATCTAACGATTTTGTACATTCAAATTGCATTGCACCTCCTTTTGTAAGCTGTCAGTTGCAACTTTCTCAGCTGCTAAATCTGTCTGAGCTGTTTCAGCAGCCTGTCTATAGTGTGACAGCTGCGTCACAACATGTTCCCTGTCTTGCTGTAGTCGTGAAATCTTGTCCCTAAGGAGCTGAGTCTCATCAAGTGATGATCCAAGATCCAACGAGATTGATGCAGGGCTCATTCTTGGTGGTGTACATATTTGGTCTCCCTGTGCAGGACAGAAATATCAGAACAACATCTGCAAAATGATTTTATAACAAATGCCAACACAAAGGGGTTTGCAGCATAGCAATAATTTATTATTGTGTACACCAGGGTTTTTATTTTGTCTCTATGTAAAGAAAAGTTTTGACAAGGCTTATAGAAATATCACCCAAATATTCTTTTGAATTCAGCTCTCACATTTTACTGTCTTAAAACATAAGTTTTCCAAACAGGAAAATCCTTAAGAGGGCGAATTTAAAAGATAAATATAAGTGTATTTTTTAAAAAAGATAATGAAACTTAATTTTGTACAACCAATTTTGGAAATTTTCTACTTAAATTAATGTTTAACAATATGTCAAAGAGTTAAAAAACAAAATATGTTCTAATTGTAGGCTGAATGAGCAAACAACGGTCCTTCGAATTCACTGCAGCATCAAACGTTACACATTAAAACGCTGTTCACCATCTTGTATATCTGCTTTTCACCTCAACATTCTTTCAGAATGACAAGGCATTACACTCAACAAGGAGTAGACCAAGGCTTAAAAAGCTGACACTTCTAGTTTTGTGTCAACAAAACTAGTTAAAAACTTCTGTTCCATAATGAGTTTGTGTTTGCAATACTTTGTTGCCAGCTAGCAACTCACAGGTCTTTAACAACAGTCTTTAAATAATTGATTTGTTAAAATCTATGTTTGAAACATGTAGAAATGTATATTTTAAAATGACACGGAGTTAAAAACTCATGCCTTTAACAATGGTCCTCTTATATTTTTTCTGGGTATAACAAAGAACTACAAAAACCATGGGCCAAAATTTTTCCAGACTTTCCCTCATCCTTTGTTTTTTTTACTAATAAACAAAATCATCAGGGGTTTAATTTTGAGTAAATCTGCTAGATCAACTATATATAACAAGGTACTAGTTACAGAACTACGAAACAGTGAATAGCACGTCAAATGCTTTCCAAATATCCTTATTTTTTAAAAGTAAAATGTTATTGCAGCAAGCAAAATCTCTTTATTAGTACTAGTCTTAGCCATGATCATTAGAAAATCGACTGTGAGTATGATTCAGTATACATTTTTGTTTCACGCCAGAGTCATCCAATAAGCTAGTGCCAAATAATACAGAATTAAAAACGTCCCAGACTCCAATGTCTTTATCTTCTTTCTAAAATTAGTACAATAAATCCTGGGCTTCAAGAAAATTTTAAAATTGAGTCATAATGAACTCAGTCAAAAATAAAATCAACATTACTATCTCGCTAATTGAAACTAAACTGTATATATTGATTATTTTATTTTTTACATTATGATTATGAAAGCGAACTCAACAAGTTGAGCATTTTAACCTCGCTTACCTCAAATCTTTTTTGAACTGGTGAATTAGTCCTGGAATTTTCTGCACTAGCTCTTCGAAAGCCGATGGTTGGAGGTGAGTTTCTGTAACGCTGTCTTTCATTTCCATGGTCGCGCCACAGTTCTCGAATGTCTGTTCCAGAAGACTCTTCGAAAAACGTTAATTGGGAAGATGATTTTGGTTCAGCATATCCTTGTCGTTGGATCCTTGGAAAATGCTCTGTTCTATCGGGATGAGACGACGCCATTGCATCCGAGTTCACGAGGGTAACTATACTGCTAGTGTATACTCTTCGCCACGAGTCCACTGAAGTCTACAAGATGGCGGAAATAATATTTATTCCGCTTTGTGTTTCCATGACAATAGCCACAGTACACTGAACATGCCTCGGTTTGGTTTCGAACTTCTTCTGGGGTCGGGTGCGGGGTGATTCGTCAAATTCTTCTAAAGGGGGAACAGGAGGGAAGCCAACAAGGAATAAAGCGAGGGGGGACGGGTGAAGAAAAAAAGAAAGAAAGGCACTTCAAAAAATTGTAAAATTTTTTAAACAAGTCTTATATTTAGAAACTTTACGTAATCTGGAAGTTGATAACCATTTTAGAAGAAAAGGAACAAATTTTTAAAAGCAGATGCGTATTTAGGTAATATTAAGTTACTCAAATTTCTGTTCCCGCGTGTGAAACCAGACCGTGAAGGAAACCTTTTTTTTTTCAAAGTACTATTCAAATCCGAAACTTTGTAACGTTAACGTTCTTGCATAGTTTTTTTAACTTGCAGACAGCTTTGTTTGGTTTCAATCTGATTGGCTAAAATTTATAATTAACTTCAAACAAACTGATTTTTTTCTTTGCTGCTATTGGCTGGTTAGTGATGGATTGCGCAAGTCAAAGGGACGCTTGGAACATAACAACCACGAGTTTGAAGGAGTGCGAGAGAAGTTCTTCCTTTTACCTGTACAAAAAATACTTTCAAAGTAAGTTCATTCAACTACTAGTGATTGCATACCAACGTACTTAGAAAATAACATATTTCTGTTTTCTCGTTTAGTTTTTGAGAGCCATGGATACTCCAAAATCTGTTCCCGAGTTGATGGAGTTTGTACAGGCGACTCTCACCAGCATGCAAGATAAGTTCCAAGCTGCAGAGAACACGATTGTAAAACGGCTGAACGACACTGGAAAACGAATCGACGAGCTCGAGAAAGGCTTGACAGATCTTATGGATCATTCGGGAATGGGGGAACCCTTTGACGACGACCTAGATTCGGAGAAAGAGTTGGAAGATGACAAAGGAAGATGACAACTTTTGAACCAAGATGGCGACAAGTGAGGTAGCCATATCAACGGGAGTGTAAACAAACTGTTCGTTGTCAAACAACGACTTTTATTTAAATTTTAGAAAGTTAACAGCGAATTTGTCGTCTTCTACGTTTATCTTGTGGAGGTAGTCAAAATATTCGGCTGCTATTATTTCTTTTTATTGATCAAGCTGTCACTAGTGTCAGAGAAATGACTGATTCAGGCAAAATGTACTGATCTGTGAACATTGCATGTGATTTTCAGTAAAATGACTCTTCGAATGTAAACAGGAATTTGAGCATCACGCTTCCAAACCTCCCCTCTTTTTATTATTGATTGGTTGTTTCATGTTAAATTATTGTTGAAAAAGGAAAATGATAATTTTAAAATACCTAATGTAACGTATCAGGATTGATTTTTTTAAAAAAAATAAACATTCTTAGAAAATGAAACAGCGTATGGAGTGGTAATTTTTGGTATGAAGAGACCTGGGTAATGTGAAAAAAAAAGAATTAGATTTATCTGCAGTAGAAGTTCTTATTTTGTTGAGCTGGGAAAAGACACCTCATTAGCTGCAGAGCAGAAACTGGAGTAGGAAGTTACACTGTCTAGTACCACCAGAAATAGAGTGCATTCCCATACAAAGTCATTTGGAATAAAATCAAACTGAGTGCTTTCAAGGACTTCACACTGTGCTGTTGTTGTTGTATGGCTAAGACTATGACAAAGATCCATGTTGGTGACAATAACCACAGTACAAAACAGGGTTCCCGCAGGGCATTAAAAGTCATTATGAGTCTCTGCAAATTTAAGGCCTTAAAAAGGTCTTAAATTTGCTAAAATTGCTCTCTGAGGTCTTAAAAAGCATTAAATTTGAAAAAAATGAAAGTGAGTTGCTCAAGAGCAGTCTCTTTCTATACATTCTTGTCAGAGTTAGAGAACTATGGACAATGGTGTTTTGTGCATCTGGGTAGTTTCAGTTGGATATTAAAGAATAGTTTTGTTGTCATTGAACTGACTCTCAAGATGAAGTGAACATTATATGAGAGCAAGCTATTGCCAGTGTTGATCGTCAATGACAGTAGAACTACATGACAGTCTATACTTTCGCTTTTAAAATCCAGGATGTACATTTACATTACCAGACCAACAATGAACTTGTAAGTATATACTAAAACTCAGAGATTTTTATTTTTATCTTATTTACAAACTTGCTTCATTTCGAATTTCTACATATATGGTTTTGAAAGGTCATACTTGAAAAAGATGGTAAAATCACTGTTCTATCAGTCGTTAGATATTCCTTTTTGTTAGTTTGTGTTAAAAACCTGATTCATAGGATAGGTCTTAAATTTTATGATTTCTGGCATTAAAAAGTCTTAAAAAGGTAAATTTGAGAAGTCCTGAGGTGCAGGAACCCTGACAAAAGTAGGTCAGTCTCAGTTGTGAAGCTATTAAAAAGTACACACTGCTGCAAATTACTGAGTTCAGTTCTAACTGTTAACAGGAGTTTGCAAGAGGAAAAGAACCAAGTATGTCCTACAATGTAAGTATCTCAAAACTGACATTTTTTCAAAATCTCTTCAAAGCTTAGAACCCAATATAATATAATTTTCACTAGCCCAGAATACGGCAACCTTTGATACACATCAGAACTGTGCCATGTTATTGTAGTATTTGTTTAATAGCCATAAATACATTTCCTGTGTTAACCTAATATAGTAATAACATGATCAGTAGTTCTATATCATTGTAAGTAGTTTTATTGGATAATCAGTTGAATAAAGAAGTTGCTTGAAGCACACCTCGTGTCCGCATTTCTTCTGTAAAGCAGATTTCTTTAGTCATTAGAACACAACTTACAGTTGTAACAACAGGAACTGCCAAGCCTAGTGACTTTATCAATAACTCTGAAAAAGGAGGACTTCTTCTCCCCCAGCTACTCCCTTTCCACTCTTAAAGAAATTCACCATGGGAAGCATTAATAATGCACCAACATTTTTCTTAATATTTTTATTTGTTTCACCATATGTATCAGAAGACACCATACATTTTTGAGATACCAATAAAATATATATTTATGTTAACAAACTCTAACATCTCTTAAATACAGTCATTTATATCAGCAACACTACAACTGACTAGCATACAAATACTTTATGGAATTCACTGTAATAATTACTGACTTACTGCAGATATATGCTGCTTTTTTCTCGTAACTACAGTAGACGCTCAGAGCCAGTTATGAAAACAAAGACTAAAGCTAAACCCAGGTTAAACTTTATGTTTTGTTCAAGGATGTAGGTTGTTAACAATTATTACAGTTAAAATTTCGAACTTGCTAGCCCAGGCCTCAGTTTTGCAACAAAGTGGCTTTGTAAGTCTTCCCTGCGGAAAAAGTATATTTTGATTGTTCATGTTTTTGGATATGACAAAACCAAAACAGCTAGCTCCCAAAACATTAGCAATTTTGCCTCATTCCTCCAACAACACAAAAAAGTTAAAACTCTCTTTAGTGCAGTGTGCAAATAGGAGCAAGTTTGAAAGCCAGATAACTTACAATGAATTGGGACAGGAAACTTTCTTTCTAAAGTAGTGTATATTTATTTCTAACTCTTAAAATGAGTTAACCTTCATCAGCTTCTAGGTTGCAACACAAATGTCAGTTCCATCTAATTAACTGTTACACAGAACTTCACTACAGACATTCAGAATCAACTTGACTCGTTTTGTACTGATAAGTATAAGTATTAATCAATAAGCATTATCGGTAATACTAATAAAAAGTACTGATGGAACAAATTAGTCTGTTCTAGATAGCATTCAGTTCTTTATTTTATATAACAATAACTGAATTTTATATTCAGACCTTGCAGCTCAAAATAAACATAATTTTATGTATACCAGGCCACTGTCGCAAAACAAAGACGGCTCGCAAGACATGACCTATGTGGGACTGACAGAGGACACTTTCAAATCGCAGCATTCAAGCCATATGAGCTTGTTCAGAAACGCAAAGAACAGCCATGCAACTGAATTGAGCAAATACATCTGGCAGCTCAAAAACAACAACACAATTAAATTGAAGAATATAACAGATCTGCAACTCATACACCGCCAACACAAAACGATGTGAACAATATCCCTATTTTACTCCTTTTACCGGTACTTTAAATTCCACACCTGAATAATTCTGTCCATTGTGATTTATCGCTTATACCCCGCACCACGAGTAATAAATCATTTGCCTGATGAGTGTAGCTTGAGCTGCACAAAACAACGTTATAGCGACCGAATAACGGCCTAGTTTGTTGTTATTATTATTCTATTTAGCCTCTGGGTACTCTTAGAGTATTGAGCACTTTACCCACCAATGGTTTTGCCAGAAACCCATCCTGAATACATTTACGAAGGATACACAAGAAAAAACACATTTTATACATGTTGACAAACCCCAAACTGAGTAAGCTGTAACATCTGATATCATAATCCAAAAACTATTTCTAGACTACTGCAAAATTTCCTTCACTGCCTCACCAAATTTTCTCATGGCTTCTCTAAGCACTTCCTCTTTGTGCCAAGCAAAACTAAACCGAACAAAATTGACAAAATTGCCGTCATTTGAGCAAGCTGGGCCTGGCCAGAACTTGACTTTGTACTTGTCTTCACAAAGCTTTAGAAGCTTTCTGGAATCTATTTTATCTGGCAATTCAACCCACACAAAGTATCCCCCTTTTGGCCTGATGAACTTTGCTTTGGGTACAAACTCATCAATTGCATCACACAGTGCTTGCATTCGGGAAAAGTACACCCCTCGTATCATGGTTACATGTTTGGAAACTAAACCTAGCTGCAAAGCAGTACCTATTATGCAGGATGTGTAGTGGTTAAATCCTCCACCACTCTGCAAATAGCAACAGTTTTCTGAGAAACACTCCACGACCCTGTCTGGACACTCGAGCCACCCAATTCTCAAACCAGGACCAAGAAGTTTGGAGAACGTGCCATTGGAAACGACACTGCCTTTGTAGTCAGCATCACTCTTCACATCATAGGCAAACAGCCGCTTCGGTGCTCGTGTGACAAATGGTGGACAATTATCCAAATATGGCAGGCTATTGTAGACATCATCGCAAACTGCAAGAGCATTGTGTTTGCGCAAGATTGCAATCATCTTTTTGCATCTTTCTTCTGACAGGCAGCCACCCTTTGGGTTGTTGAATGTGGGCACCAGATACACCAGTGAGGAAAAAGGCCTCCTGTCAGTAGGTGGGCGGGCCTTTGACATGCGCTCTATCAAAAGCCTGTCGAGCTCCTCCACAATAACCCCATCGCTGTCTGTAGGAACCCCAACGACATTCATATTGAGGTCATCTCTAAAAACCTTGATTGACAGGAAGTAAGTGGGGTCTTCTACAAACGCAAAATCCCCAGCCTTAAACAGTGAGCTCACTAACACCTGCAGACCCTGGGAGGCGCCAGCAGTTGCAATCAAGCTGTCACTTGTCACCTCGCTGCCATACTGATCTGAGAGGAACTTTGCCAGTTCTGCCCGGAACATAGGGTCCCCAAGTTTGGGGCCATATTGAAATGTGGAGAGCTGTCCAGAGGCCAGGTGTACTTCAGATGCTCGCTGGACAAGTTTGCAACACTCCTCTAACAGCTGGTCATCTGGCGCTCCAACACAGAGACTGATGAGCCCCTCTTTATCATGAATGCCATTAAATAAGTGAGACATTGTTGATGTATACTGTTTGTGTCAACCAAAAAATAACAGTTTAGGATGGATATATTTCACTACTACAACCTGCCCGGTGACCAGCAACTTTGAAACAATTTCGGGAAGCTACTTTTGATACAAAACAAAGAAGAAGTTTTTGAAAAATATATGGCAAATAACTAAAAGTTCTGTAATGGAGAGTCAGGTTTAGAAATATGTGGACAAAGGTAGCACTGTTGCTGATTTTGTAAGCACTGTCGCTGCTTCTTCTTATTCTATGATGAATTATTGTTTTTAACAGGCCAAGTAAAAAAATCATTAAAAAATCCCAAGGCTACATCATTGGTTTCTAAATACTTTTTGTTTTATGCATTTTTTATTAACCCTCACAGCACCAGACCCATCATGTATGAAATATTGAGCCTGAATATTCTCCTAAACTATCTCTTTAGTTACTTTGTACACAGATTGGGAGAATTTGATTTCCCATCTTAGATAAATCGCTGTGCAAGACCATTTGGTTTATTCTGACTCATAACCAAACAACTAGTTATTTTATATGGATAATGTAAGGAAGCTTTGCAAATCATAAACTGGCTGGATCTGAAAGGGAGAAGATGATCCTGAAGATGAAAAGTGCTTACGATACATAAATTTATACCCTAAAACAGTACTTTCCTTATCATTCACACACTATACGGCAACAACCAGCAGCCGACTGCTTTCATTAACACACATACTGTCAGCATCAAATGTAGAAAAGCAAGTGACATTAATTTGGAGAAAAGCTGTTAGTCAACCTTAAGTGTAGTCTGGAAGAGCGATGCCTACATATCATGCCATTTGTTTGGTGAATATTGTTTAGCCCATGAGTGATCTTGTCAAAGACAGCATAAATTTCTCTGTCCCAAATGACCAGCTCACACTGACAAATTTGTTTGACAAGTTTGCCTTTGGATCTTTCAACAAGTTACAACTAACTGATTTCAGATCAAGAACACCTAATGTTTACGGAAATGGCAGGAAATCACCTGGCTAGAAACATTCATTTCTTTTGATGACAATTGTTCATCCACTTTCTGTCACCATGGACCTGCCATTCTTTTGAAAAAAATGTGTTGCCTCCAACACATGATTTTAAAAAATATATTTACAATCTGAATTAGTAATGTGCCTCGTTCTACAACACCTGCTTCTGACACAGAGACTGCTGGGCTACTTTGAAAGTAGTGGAGCTGACAAATGGCTTAAAGTGATGAGGCTAAAACACTTTTTTTCTCGGTATTAAACTCTTCAAAACTTGCAAAAAAGTGGTATAGCCCCAACACTACCGACACTACCAGCCCCTCCAGTTCTCGGCTGCAGTACCTGTGAGAAAGTGAGTCAAAATGGCCCTGTATTCCGTAACCGCTCCAAGACAAAAAGGAGAACATTTGTAGTTATCTATTTGTTCAAATTTGAGCACAGTACCAATCATCTGATCGTTCTATAAATGGCCTGTATTCATTCACATTTGAGCGAACGAACGACGTGACAGAAAGTCATACAATTATGTTGTTCATGAGAAAACCAGCATGAAAAACTTGTGAAATATGAGCGCAAGTGACAGCGTTTAAACTGAAGTTATCGTTAAAATTTAGGTCAAGTCTTCTATAAAGTACAGTTTCATCTAGTTACCTTGTTAGTTTATATGATTGCCTTCAGAATCTGAAATCGCCAGCCACATGTATTGCACGGGAACACTGGATTATGATTTACCGGGGTAGCATGGGTACTAAAATGAAGTTCTCCTCTTTTTTTCTTGG
>JAOBRG010367149.1:0-12088 GCA_027574985.1 Umimayanthus nakama | reverse complement strand
AAAGCGCGACACAACGGTTCTAATTAATGCAGTAAAAACTTTTAAAAAGATGACCGGAAGAACGTGGGGAGGGGTCCATGGGACCTTCCCAGAAAATCTTAGCCTGCTGGCAGGCTAAGAAAATCTCTGCATGCTAAACATTCTCTTCTCAAGTCCTCTAATATATTCATTGCTCTCACTTGTTCGACTTTCAGCTTGAGAGTACTCTCCCCTTCCCCTCAGAGTTTCCAATTGCCTGTGTGAGGGGTGGGGAGTCAATATTTTATGGACCTATGAGGATATAACAATTACTTTTACATCAGTCAGCATTTTTTAAGTCTAGACATATACAGTAACCTGGATGCTTTTGGGAAAAAGGGGTTTGAATTGGTGTAACTTTTTTTGTAGCTTGCCAAAAAAAATGAAAGTGCTAAAGGGCACTCTAATTATATACTGACAGCATTCATTATGAAGCTGCTTTCTGTTAGTGTTAGAATTTTATAATACAAAAAGCAAACAAAAATGACAAGGTTCTGACAGCACAGTTCCTTTACTTGGCCCAAGCTATATTTCAGCAGACTGAACCATGTAGTTCCACTGATACCAACCTTATGAGATCATACAACAAGTCAATGGTTGATCTCAAACAAAGTCACTTTAACTTCATTAGAGCATTTCATCTTACCACTTGTATCTAAACCGCCTAACAGTATATGCTTAATAGTTCCAATTAAGTGGCCAAACCTTTTTGGTAACCCCTTCGCTTATGTGTTCATTTGCCACAATATTTACCATCTTAGTTTTTTCCATGACCATGAAGCTCCCATCTGGCAACAATGATCTGTTCCAGAGAATGTTGGTTCAAAACCTGCTGGGTCAGAGATTCTTTCTCTTTCTCTGTGTTAGCCCATTTCCTTTCTAGGGGTATCATCCAGAAGGTATGATTTCAATATTTGGGATATTTATTAGAGCACTTCAATTTGCCACTCTAAACCACTATTAATAGCAGTTTAACATCACCCTATTTATCTTTTGATCCAAAATAGAGTCTGTTATGGACTTGATAGTGAAAACTGACAACTCTATCTGGCCCTCTCCCAGGGAATCAGGGGACGGGGTTGCAGAAGGTTTTATTTGATTGGTATACATAAAGCTGCCCTACTGCATGTGCTGAGATGTCAAGCCAAAATTCTGCAAAATCAAAAAATTTTTTAACTTTCAAATCTGCAATGTAGTTATGCACCTATCAATGTTATCTTGGGGGGGGGGGGGGGCAGGGCAGACTTTGATATTTTGTCCAAAATTTTTGTCAAAAACCACTCCCCTGGGACAACCTAATTTGTCAAAAAACACAAAAATCCCCACCCAAGGACAGGGGACTTATGTCAAATATTCCTACCCAGAGGAAATGCTATTTATTCTAGGCATCCACCGTGACCAAACCACTGGAGGAAATGCGGTAACTATTAGCTTATTAATTCCAAGATTAACTGTATAATTGTTCACAGATTTTATTTAAATCTCATTCAACCTTTTAACGTTTTTTATTGTAAGATCAAGTGCTCACCTTTTCGGTTAAAATCACATTTGTACTGTGGGCAAAACTTAAGGTGGTCGTCTAAATCCCTTCTTCTAAACTTTCCACAATGATTGGAGCTGTTTGGACAGGGAATCACAGCGTATTCACACGCATCTTCGTGCTCCCTTCGCTTTCCGAGAGCAATCCGTTCAGAACAGCCTGTCTCATCAACGTCAAAGTCCTCTTCTGAATCGCTTCTGCTCAGTCCATGTCGGCAGTAAATGAGAAGATCCTCTATTTGTCCTTTAAGTGCTAAATTAACTACCATTTGATTTCGTTGAAGCAAAGAATCGTCCAGGGGACATTTGTTTGCCGATGACAGGCCATTTCCTGCACCATTTCCAGTGATACATTCTTTGCAGAAGGTATGACCACACACAGTCGAAATAGTGGGGTCGCAAAAGAGCCTCCTGCAAATCGGACATTTTAGAGATTCTGATGGTTGAAGTACGAACTTCGTGGGTAGAAAGTCCATATTTAATGTGTTTCTTCGCGGTTTAGTAACAACAATGGCGAAATCCCTTCCGCCAAAACATCTTTTTGTCGGAATGTTTTAACTTCCGCTGGCAATTATCATGCCCAAAAAAACGTCCATATGTGGTAGGCGTTTCCTTAGCGCGCTAATGGGAGTGAGTCTTGTCCGAGTAAAGACTGGGAATAGTAAAGCCGCTGACTTGTAACAACACAACAATTACTACGATCGTTCGGATCTCAACTGACCACACATGAATATCATTGGATGCTATCGCCGGTTATGGCGAAATTGGCTTCATATTTATTGCTTTTCTGTAGTACTTTTGCTTTAGGATCGTCGTTTTATGATCAAGAGGACGGATCATTTCCGGGAGATGTCTTAACTCCGTACAGAGAGCACGGTTTGCACAGAACGAAAAGATCGGAATCTACCCGGGAAACTAAAGGTTGTGAACCTGTTCTTCATGGCAACTCGTCATACGAACAGTATCCGAGTTCTTTGAATAGTTTTTATAAGTATGGCTTTCCCTTTATTGAAACACAGAACTTTCTTCATGAATTCACTGAATTTGGACAGAAGAAGTCTGTGTACGGCCATGTTACCGTGGCGGACAATCCGATGAGAACGTTTTCAGTTCTGGAACCCGGAAAGTCAGGTGGATGTAAGGTTTCCACAAGGGCTACAGTGGCCGACTCTTCCAAGCAGAGAAAGTGTTTAGCTGCCATAAATGCTGGCTATTTTAGAACTTCAAATGGTAACTGTCTTGGAAACATTGTCAGTGATTCAAAGCTGGTGCAAGATTCAGGTGGCGTACAAAACGCAAACTTCGGTATTCGCAGCGACGGAAAGTTTGTTATCGGTTACCTGTCGGAAGACGAAGTTCTTGATCAAAACAAACCGTTTGTTCAGCTAGTCTCTGGTGTTGTGTGGCTTCTCAGAAACGGAAAGGTTTATGTGGATGAGAGCAAAAAGGCGGAATGTCGGGAGACAGAAGAGACTGGCCCGATGGATTTGTTTGCAAATGTTGTGTCTGCGAGAACTGCAATCGGACACGACTCACGCGGTCGAGTTGTTATTGTGCAAGTGGACGGCAAAACGCACCGCAGAGGGTATGTCCAGGTTTCAAATCCATACAGTCTTAGAATAATTTTGCAAATAAAGGTATTTCAGTTTCTTATTTAATCTGAAACCAGCTGATAAAAAACAGAAGTAACTAACTGAGCTCTAGAAACTCACACAATGTACAAATTAAAACAGTTAGTACATATTTTTTAAGCTCCGTGAGAATCACATGATCGAGTCACGCCACCTGTTGTTCACTTGTGGGCTAGAATTTCCTCGATTTGAAAATTCGATTCTTCAAAGCTATTAAACTAAAACATACAATTTATAAAAGTAAGACGTGACATTCCTTCTTAAAAATATATTAAAGTATGAATTTTTAATAAGTTTAGGTAAAGCATTTAATGATCGAAACGTGAACGCTGATTTCAGGCGAGTTTTATTTCCTTGTACATGAATGTTTATTTACAACCAGAAATATGGTATTTATAAATAGCGACACTCGAAAATAAACTTACCTAAATATTCTACAACAGGAATCATATACTATAGTTCCAAGTTCATTTTTAGTTCTTTTTAGGTCTGTACACATAACACTTAAAAAGGTCTTGCTTGTAGCTAAACTGATATACCCATGCGAATTACTAAGGTCCAATGCAAAGGGGCACACAAAAGTATAGAACAAAATTTCACTTTGCCTTCTCCAATGTTAAATATTTTCTATTTTATCCTCAGTATCAATCTCTATGACTTTGCAAAACTGCTGAAGAAGTTTGATGTGGTTAATGCAATTAACCTGGATGGAGGGGGATCATCGACCTTCGTTATAAATGAAACAACTGTCAACTATCCTTCTGATGAATGGTAAATATTTATCCTTATTAGCTAATAGAAATTATAATCCTTTAGTTCCATGTTTATGGTACCTAGCAAAAAAACAGATGTTATTGATATTAAAACTTTCATTTAAACCTGTGTTTCAGTGGCGCTTACATTTGTCCCAGGAAGGTGTCCAGTGTAGCATGCATTCATGAGCCAGACTGTTTTCCAGCTGACTGCAGCGGCCATGGAAGTTGTCAGATGGGAAAATGTGTTTGTGATAGACAGTGGGTGGGGCCTGCATGTGACGTGCCACTCTGTAGACTTAACAATTGCTCTTCTAATGGAGCCTGTACAGAAGGTAAGATGGCAGCTCATTTACCTATATGCAGTCTGTCAAACTCTTTTGTTAACATGACGCTTCTTTTATTCACTAACTTGCTTTGTTGCTCTGACAGTTAGTAGCAGTCCATTTTTATGGTTGATGGGGTTTTATCAGACATCTAGAAAATTTGTAGGACAAACAAGCAATAATAGTTTAGTTGCCCTTTGAAGATTAAAACCAATCTTGTGACATGATGTGTCAAGCTATTACAACAGAAATAGCAAAACAAAGCCAGAATATAGTGTTGCTTAGACATTAATCAACAAGGAATTTTTCTAAAAATCCGGCCCTACTTTATGCTTATCAAACACAACAAGTGTGAAAGTCTTCATTCCTACTTGCCACGAAATGTACATGTATGGCCTTTGACTTCATTTTCTATAATCAAAATTACTAACAAAATTCTTTCTTGGTTCATTCTCCAGATGGCTGCCACTGTTTTCTAGGATGGAGTGGAGACAAATGCGATCAGGGTAAATATTGATCAATAAACAACCTGTAATTACTTAATTGTAATATATGTTTGGTAATTGCAATTAATTGATGTGTTGTGTTAAAATTTTCGTTTTTTCAACAACATGGATTGGTCAACAAACCTTCTGGTGACCCCCCAAGCAATTTTGACCTTAAAATTTTGCTGACCAACCAATTCGCAAAATCGTTTTAGTAACTGTTGGTGAATAGTGGGTGAGAATTTGGAGCTGTTAGAGCAGTGTCAGTCATTATGGAATTGATAGTTACACTGCCATGGAAACAAGATGGCAGGTTATGTACAAATTGTGTTCTTGTAAGCCATGTGCCAATAAAATTGAATATACTTGTCCAATTTGATGAATTTTGTTTTTCATTTTAAAAAATTGCTGTGTATGATAAGTTGCTTTCATTACCAAACATTTTTTTTGTGCGGATAATGCATGTACGAGGAGAAGGTACTTACTGTACTGATAAACTGTTACCCTTTTACAGCTTGTCGTGCTGGGTTTTATGGTATGAATTGCAGCAGTACATGCAGATGCATGAATGGAGGAGCCTGTGACCCCAGACATGGAAGCTGCACATGTTTGCCAGGATGGACTGGACAGTTTTGTGAAAAAGGTATGTAGAGGATATTGCTACAGTTATGAAATTTGTAGGCACGTTACATCAATAGATCCATCTACAAATTTTTTCAAAATGTGCAATGAATCCCATGTGTACCAACATTTGTGAGTCTCAAATAAGATGTCAACAATTATAAAGAAGCAGTTTTTAACACATTTTTCGGGTTTTTAGTCTGCATGTCTACTAAGTATTGTTCGGGGAAAATTTGAACAACACTTCAGCTACTTAATATGTTCAGTACACATTTTATAATACTCTACTTCTTTATAGTCAAGCCACGAGTAGATGTATTTTCCCAGCCTTGGCTTCAAAATTTGCTTTGGCACCGTCTCTGAATTAAATTTACTGCCTTCTCAAAATGGTACTAGGTATATTGTCATGGTGTAGGACAGTGTATGTAGAAATAAGGGCCAAAGACACAACCATGCAGGTTTATTTTGTTTATTTATTTGTTTACACAATCTGTCCATGGGGGCAGGGGTTGACCAAACGAGCAATGCTCCTGTAACAGGCGGTGGTGTGAGCATGCTCTAGGGGGGCTGCAGTTGCCCCGGGAAAACTTTCTAAACTCTGGGTTCATTTAACTGTGAACCCTGTTTCCTGCATAATGTGAAAATGTTTTAATTAACACTTGTTAGTATAAATTATCAACAGTCATTCTTAATATGAAATATTCTGAATATATTATAAAAACGCTTGTATATGACTGTAAAACTAAGTATGACTGTAAAACTAAGTATGACTGTAAAACTCATGATAGTTTCAGCTGTGTACCTCGACTGTCAGGCATAAAAATTAACTTACTAGTTATTTCAAAAGACAGTGTAGTTTAGACGATTTCTGAAATCTTGTGTTTACCACAGGGTGCTTACCAGGAAGTTTTGGCCAAGACTGTAAACAGCTCTGTAACTGTTCTCAGTCATGTGTCTGTCACAAGGAAACTGGCCAGTGTCTCAACGGCACTCATGTTTCTGCTTTTCAGAAAGGTACAGTAATTAAGTTCCAATTGATCATAGTATAGATCAGGCTCAACTCATTTTGATTTAATTTCTTGCATTTGAAAAGATTGTTGGCCCATTGTTTGAAGGGTATGATCCAAGTTAACACGCAGCATGGTTCATTCTTATGGCTGACTGATTTTGGGTGCTGTGATTGGTCAATTCCAGGTCTGTAAGTAGCCATACGGATCGCTAAGCTCTCTTGATCGCATTTTCAAAACCAGAATAATCAACAAAGCCATATAATAAACATCTTATTAGCCTCATTTGCTCGGTCAGTATACATCAAGTTATGAATCCTCGTTTTTTCCTTCCTTGTTTTCATGACCCACACGCTTTGCGCTTGGGCCATAAAAGGAAGGAAAAAACTCAGTCCATAACTTGCCATATGAACCTTGCACTCGGCTAATAAGAGGTATGTACTCAACTCCGACCCTGTCTTGACTTGTTCACTAGCTCTGAGTTTTTCCAAATCTGATTGATTGATCCAGGGTCTCTGAAGATGCTAAGTGGGGCTGGATTGTTAGGGGAGAACTGCACTCATGCAGTGTTCTAGCCAGCTTTAAAAATGAGAGGGTGCATTGCCTCAATTAAATTGCATATCATTAATATTGAATGGAAACCTCAAAATATTGTAATTTTTACCCCAAATCTTCTATTAGACAGTGTACATGAGGATCACATTGAGAATGTGCCGTTCAAGCCTTAAAACCAATTTTCTCTACCCCATTTCATACAAAACTTAAGAAAACTGATCAATAACTTATTTCAGATCAGACTTAATTTTTTTTCCTTTCAGACTAATCAGACAAAATGTATGTCCGATTTTAGACCAAAATGGCATGAAAGCCAATTAATACCTCAAGGGTGGGGTGGGGGGTGTATATACATGACTACCAGCAGGGCCATTTGAGGGGAGTACCGGGGCTAAACAATATGCATCCATTGGCCAGATGGTCCAGAGGTACTTTTTAAAAACCCCTTTGGGGTATTTTACCAACCAACTTGTTGACATTCATATACTGAACTTCCCTTTTGTAGTTTTGACTTGTTTGGTAAAGCGAGAAGTAGGAGCTCAACCTGTTCCCACTGATAACTCAGTACTAGATCTGACGCAGAAAGACACACAGCTATACAAAGATTATAGGTTGGTGGAAACAGTAGTTAGCAATTTATTGCTCCAATCCATCCCTGGAGCAGTAGTAATGGTTAGTTTGTATTTACATCATTTCTTTCTGTTGTTTTTTTGGTTTGCTGTTACAATGTATCAGTGTTAAATTTTCAACTACTTATTGTCGTGACATTGCTAGTATTCTGCCAAATTTGTTTCCATTAATTAGTGTAGACTAAGTTATACATTTTATTCAAAGGTACACTGTCTAATGAACAGTAGTAGAGCTAAGTTTACTTGTTACCATTTGTTTTAAGTTTTTATTTAATAAACAAGTGTATAGTCAAAGTGATTATAATATCACTTACAGTATATTAAAGTTTTTTACATTTTCCAACCTTCACTATTATTGATCCAGTTTGTACTGTTTTTGTCAGAAGTGACATTATCCCTTATGACCTGTACAGAACAGTATTTATCTGCATGCCCTGTTTGATTATTTGGTGATACAAAGTTTATTTTTTGGGTTTGAACTGCATGTGCTTCATTCTATAAATACAATATTGAGTTATGTATATATGTACTGGTATCCGTATGTATAACTGCTGTGCTTATTGTACTGATGTAAAGCAATATTAATTTTGATGGTTTTGCAGGCAACTCTTCGTGTGGTTCATTGGAGTTATCAGTCTGTGTGGTGTAAGTCTATTGGCCAACTTGGTGTTGATCTACCTTCAGTGCACTAATGCATCAAGGAATGTTAGGCAAAGGCGACGTCACGAAGAAACTGCCTTCCTCTTCAGTCCAGATGAAGAGGAATTGTGATGAATCACACAAGTCATGTTCTTGCCTTAAAGAAGGAATGTAAACACATCCTACTGGAATATTTAGATCTTCAGGCTAGAGTCTGGGGGTCACTAAAACTAGAGGGGAGTGCTCAGGGCTGTACCTACTGTGGTTGGGGGGGGGGGGGGGCTGGGGGCAGTTGCCCCCTCAGAGATCCAATTAAGTGACTATTATAATAATGCATTTATGTATGTGTCATCTCTACCCCCAAGAAATGAGAGAAGCTATAGTGGCACAAAAAAATTCTTAAGGTACATGTATTCGCTCCAGGTGTTGCTGAACCCTTCAAACCTTAATTTATTCCTGACTAAGAAAAGGTGTTGTTTTGCAACCCTGTTCCATGCAAATCTGCAAACAGATGCCTTCGTTTGACTAAATTGAAATGCCGTGGTAAGAAGCTTAGAAACTTATGTGTATGCACGTTCTAAAAAAAACTTCTTATGAGAAATCAAGAAGTGCCATACACCTGTTTGAAGTCACTATGTTGAACAACTTTTTACCACTTTTAGGACACAGCATCAGTACTGTGATTTAAAAAAACTAGTGCTTAAATTTGCAGTGCCAAAAATTTAGTCGGCTATTCCAGACTAAGAATGGCCAAAAGTCATACACTGTTAAGCAGTACATCCATGAATAGCTAGTCCAGATACAGGAACATTTTCTTTCGATTTCTCCCCGCAGTGCTGAAGTACATATTGTATACCTTGAAGCAAACAGTTTTTATGCAGACGTCATGCAACACAAGAATAATGAGACTTGCTGTCTGTAGTAGTGAATTCTTATAATGCAGTCCTTTAAATATTCAGAAAAAAAGAGTAATGCTAATAATTCAATTTTGTTACAAATAGTGACAGTCTGATGCAACAATTTTCAAACTGCAAGACAAAATTGTTTTATATCAATCCTCAAAGGAATAGCTGCTACAAAAGATGTATTCTGTTCACAGAACAGGAAATAAACTCATAGTATACTGTACCAATGTTAAGTTACTTAATTGCCACTGACACTGACAAAATGTCAGCTTAACAACAGGTGCATTTTCTCAGAAACTGCATGCAATGCAAATTGTCAAGCTAAATTATGATAATAAATTAAAGTATTTTGACATATATTTTTTAAATGGGAGAAGAGTAATTAATAATTTTAGGGCAACAATTGCTCCGATCCTCACTGTGTTGCAACGGACATTAGAGTTAAACTTCACTAAACACAATACTTTGTGTCATTAAATTGGTACAATATTTATTGAATTTTTTCATTTACAGTATGCATGGTGCTTGGTGTGTAGTGAAAGGACAATGGTTGATAATTGTTTTTCATACCAATTGAAATAACATTCAATTATATTTAATCCAATTCGAAGGGAACACTTTTTGAAAACATGTTCAAGTATGTTACAACAATTAATGACATGGCCAAATCAAAGGTTCCTTTGAACTTCTTTAAAGTTATTTATTAGCATAACTTCTGACAAAATAAGGAAAAGTTATAAATATTGTGAATAAAGACATATCAGATTCTTGCTGTACAAGGAAAAAAGTTTAGTTGTTTTAAAGTACCATAGTTAACAGAATTTTTACCCTTATGTACTGCAGAATTCAATAAAATGCACACTTTGAAAAGGATGCAGATTTTTGGTGTATTAGTTAGCTATAGATGGAGATACTTTGTAACATGGTATGAAAATTGTCAAAAAATATTTTTAGATAGCTTTAATATTTTAGAATTTCTGAAAATCTTCAGAAGTTGGTAGTAACTTAAAAAATGTTATCCCCTTGTGAGGATATGTAAAATATTGATATTCCAGTAAGGTTCTATAGAGTTTCCAAATGAATTTACAAGTGGTCTATTTTCCAATACTGTCACTAAGCTTGCGTCCATATATGATGAGTTTTTGTTATACAACAGATATCTCATGCATTCTGATTATACCTTTTTAATTAGCTGTCTGGATTTCCAACAATGTGCACTTGTATTGCATTGGCATTTTTAGAAATTAAAGTATTCTTGAACATTTGGTCTTAGAGAAATACAAACTTAAGCCCTGATGTGAAAACGTTGCTATGACACTGTATAATATCGGTAATTATCCCTTGATCAATACAGTGAAATACAGCAAGGCTTCTGTTTGATTTTTTTTGTACAGATGTCACTCTGTTGATAAACAATTAATACTTAGTTAATATTTGTGGTGTGAATTTAAAGAAAAAAAATTAAAATCATGTTCTTCTTTGTTACTGTCTTGAAATATTACATTGTTCAGTGACCTTAATCATCCATTAGCTTGGTTGGGCTGATTTTTGCTATTACAAATTAATTTATTTCACCCTTGAGCTTTCAGATATAAACACATAGACATGGTCACTTTCCTTAATTTGACAACTATATAGGATTTATACTGTACCTAATTGGAGAGCCAATCTGATAACCTTAAATTGAGGATCCAGAACATTTATTAAAATACCTAACACTGGATATGAAATTTCTGGAAATCTGATTGGCTCTCTACTGATGGTTTAAATCTTATAACAAGTACATGTACTTTGTCCAAACATGGAAACTGAAAATTTAAAAATTAATACAATTATATTATTCGGACTACCCACACTTGTTTGTTATGAGCTTATGTCAACAGCCATTGGCAATCTAAAAACTTACAAACGTCTGCTCATGAAAGTAATAATTAAATAATCAAATGTATTGATTCTAGGTGAACGGTTTTTCTATTGTCAAACTGTAATGCTGAGTGGCTTCCGTAGAAACTGTACACTTTTGATAACCGGGCTTTTGGGGATAAAATTTTTCTTTTCTCATTTTTTGTGTGGGAGGGGGGCATACTCTGCATGTGCAGGCCCCAATGAAGCAGTTTCACCAGAGCACCCCAGCATGTGCCCCCCCCTGAGAATTAATGAAATTTAAAATAAATAAAAAGCTGCGTGTACAAATGTGTCTTAAACTTATTGAAACGTCAACTATACGACAAAGTCCACATGCACAAAACATACCATATATATTTGTTTGTACTGCCAAGATTTTATCAATAATCATCCACAGAATGAATACCTTTGGTAGCAGAGTTTCCCCAGATGCTGAAATAATACTATCCATTAACACTTTCAAAGCCAGGCTGAAGGAAAGGCTTGTCTCAAATTATTGACTTAATACAACAAGCGGAAAGATTATAAAAGATATAGAAAGACTGTCGTTATAATGTCACAATACCATCTCTTATGTCTTGTATGTTTTAATTACTGTTTGTAAGTTACTAATTTGTTTATTGATTCATCCTTTTTCCGTTCAATTTTCTCCTCATATGCCAATCATAACATTCTGAATCAACTTAGAGTTCTGGTTGCCTGGCTCGTGTAGCCCTTATATGGTTTTTCCAGGCAATCAGCACCTACCTGCTGGTTTACAAACAAACGTCATTGTAAAATGTAAATATGAGATACAATAAATTTCTGTTGTTGTTGTGACTTGCCCGAAGTGTTGTTTGTCTCTTGTTCTATGGGGCGATGTCAAGCCATTTCGACGATTTAAGCCCATCAGTTTTCCGCTCCCAAAAGGAAACAGAGGCGAATTCTAGACTCGTGACCTCACTGCCACAAGTACCGGTAATCCACTCTTATAGGTTACAGTTGAACAAGTTAAGTACCTATATAAACTGCAGTGTTTTACAAGGATTTCTAACACCGAGAAATGTGGTATCTGAACACACGTAAAAATACGATAT
>JAOBRG010367138.1:0-12088 GCA_027574985.1 Umimayanthus nakama | reverse complement strand
CTCGTTTAGCCCTTATAGTTATTACGGGTCACCTTGCATTCATTCTACGTAACTATCTTTATCATTATATCATGTAATTGTCAAAACAAGTGCTAAATAAACTGTTGTTGTTGTTGTTTTAATAAAAGCGCTAAGGCGCTTTCCATTCAAACGAAATACCGATTTGAGTTTTCGAGATGTCCACTGACTAAATGAAACGGATCTATTTTTTCGGCTTCGGATCAGGTAAACAAGATTGATAGAATGTCATTTAATGGCTAGAATTTAGGTGATCGGGAACTTAGATCTAGCGATTCTTCATATGAAACACGGCTTTTTCGAATTATTCGTTGTTTCCACTTTGGGACAGGCTCGTCGGTTGTCCAAAATGTTCGGAAATTATGCTTCTCATAAACTGACGTATTCCGCTTGATTTCTACCCAAAGGTAAGCGCCCCTAGTTGTATTCTTGCTTCACGGCCACAAGAGGTAACAACCTTTACTTACTGGCAACAACATGCAATTCCTTTTGACATACTATCATCAGGACAAGGACCAAAAGTAAAATGTGTTTAAACTTGTCCGACATACTAACCACTCGCTAGCCTGTTCTGCAATCGTCTAGTCCAGTCAGGCTAACAAGTGCACACACACATGCACACACATACACACACAAAATAATTATGGTGTTCCACGAGAATTTGTGGTTTTCCAGGTTGATACTTACACCCACGTCACATAACATCATCATGTAAAACCATTATGGGAAATTGTCTGAGTTTCTGTCAACCGTTTGTAATGATAGATTTATTGTTATTGTTATTATTATACGTTAACGGTTAAGAGACTCCTACAGTCAAAAAGTTTTCTACAAAACTTTTAAAAGCTTTTGACTCAAATTGTACAGTATACTACAATAACACTCAATAAAATGGAAGTGAAACCCACTCACCAAGCTCCTGTCGTCGGAACTTTGGTCCCTCTCCGGGTAAACTCCTGCGCGAAGGAAGGAGGCCTTCCAACTGTCCACCACCTCCTGGTTCTCAGCGGTCAATTCCAACTGTTTGTGGTCTTTGAACAGGTTCCTGTAATGCAAATGTGACACAGTCTTAAGCTTGGTTCACACCAGCGACGAAAGCGAAGTTGGAGACGGAGACGGAAGCTACCATTTCCGTCTCCATCTCCGTCCAAGTGTGAACCAACACGACGGAAGCGGAGACGGAAGCCTCACTTTTGTGTATTTTGTTACAGTGACAACATTCAAAGTTTCAATTTTGCTTCTCTGTATTTTTGAATTGCTTCGCCTTAGGAGAAGAAAGCGCAAGCTAGCTCAATTGAGAAGGAGAATTGTTTGGATTAATTATTTTCTTGCTGATAAAAAAACTTCAGGTGATTACTAGAACCTAATTTTGGATGTGAAGGCAACCGACCGCTGGGAACTATATTTTCAGATTCCTTCTCTTCTTTTTTCCTAAAAAATCTCCTTTTTAGGAAACAATCCCATATTTTAAACATTTTAAAAACTTGCATATTACATTTTGGTAAGATTGTATTTTAAAGTAATTCACAAATCTAAAGAAACATTTGCAATTTACCTTGGATCTATATAAGTCAAGTTTGGATTTGAGGTAGTGGAAAAGAGCATTTTCATTGGCTCATCCTTCCGTTTCTGCTTACGCTTCCGTCAGTACTGGTTCACACTTGGAAATTTGCGACGTAAGCTCGACGGAAGCAGAAGGGGCGACGGAAGAAAAAGGAACGATCCGTTCTTTCCGTCTCCGCTTCCGTCGAGCATCTGCTTGTGCTTTCGTCTCCGTTTTCATGGTTCACACAAGAACGTAAGGACTATTCCGTCTCCACTTCCGTCGCTAGTGTGAACCAAGCTTTAGAGAGTGATGACACAAACATTGAACAAAGAAGCGCGTTGGGAGTTTCAAAACAACAACGGATTAACAAACAAATACGTCATCCTTCACTTCCATTCACATACAAACAAAAAAACCGAACACTGAATGAAGAAACAAACACTTTCCCCTTCTCCTATAGTCCGTAGAACAATAGCCACTCACTTCTGATCGGGGTTGAAGAGGGCGAACACAGGTTTTTTTGACATGAAGCCCGAGTCAATGTCTCTCAACCTCACTCCATCCAGCCGCAATTGATATTTATTCTCTTTCTCCTACAAGAAGATAAAACTATTGTACATTTAGTTGACTAAATCTTGCACCTCCTAGATTTCTACACAAACTCTATCTACAGATTACAAGTTTTTTCAATTTATAAAAACAGTGATCTGAAACTTTGGGTTGTGCCTCAATTTACATGTCCTCCTTGTTTAATTGTATATACCACTTGGTAACTCAGTTTACCCTGCAAGAGAGTGGAATAAACGACATTATTATTATTATTATCATTATTATTATTATTATTATTATCATCATGCATTCCTGGTGTAGTCTTTAAACATGAAACGCCAGGGCTTTCCAGGACCTTTTCGAGCAAATTCAAGGACTTTCTGTACCAATAGAGCTTTTAAAATCATTCTGAACGCAGCAACGAGCTTTACAAGGTTTGCTTCTAAGGAAAAATCAAGCCTCCGTTTATATTTTCAAACATTGTTGTAAAACATGTGCATCGAAGGTTTCATGTCCGGCTGTGACAAACAGCTCATTACTCGTGGTACCACGAGTCAACTTTTGGGTTCCATTTCTTTTTCCTTTTTTTTCCTTCATGTCACGATTAGCGATTCGGTCCAGTGACTGCAATATTTGGGATTTGTCTGCGGTCCCATGCGGTCAGTGCCCCCTAATGGCTTCAAGGGTTAAAATAACTGAATGCAACCTCACTTTAGTCTCCACTTGTACCACGAGTAAAGGCTTAATGAGCCTCTTGTTTTGATTTTTTTTTACAGCTCAAGGTGAAAAATGATTGCCTATTCCAGGATGTTCAAGCACTGCAACCCAAATTCGAGTACACTACAGGGACCAGGAGTTTTACTTTCCCAATTCCAGGACTTTCCAGGATTTTCAACGATCGTGGCAACCCTGTCAAACCTATGTTTGCTGATGAGCGCTGAGAGCTGGCATTAGACTCTCTGCTGATTTTTTGCCTCCAATATACAATAGAACGGGGTCTTTCGTTCGTACTAGCTACCATACACTTCTTCGATTTAAAGCTCTTCCGTAGTAGTTTGTCGTGTAGGATTCTTAGAGTTTTAAGTGTCGTAGTATAGCTTTAAATGTTTTATTTATTTTTTTTATGTTCCAATACAGCTACCCCTCCCAAGGAGGATTATCAGCTGGGGCGGTCAGGCAACAAAACATTACGAAATAGATAATTAAGTGTGAGGAAAAGTTAATTCTGGTTTACAGGAATGTGTTAAAGTGACGTGTGTTTAATGTAATACAAGATATGTAACTTTATTTTATGATTTTTCTATAGAAACGACTACCATTATTACTATTATTATTATTGTTATTATTATCATTATTGTTATTACTACTACTATTAAGCTAATAAACTCGGCAATACGATAGAAGGGCGAAACCCTACCGATTCATCTTTAAACCAAGACAGTGCTTCAGCTGTAATTGAGGAATGACAAAGTGTTACGAACATCAAAAACAACGAGTTCATCCACTGACCAACTTGGTATAAATGCCACGAGAAAGAAACATAGAGGGAAATTAACAGCGTGTTATGTTGCCCAAGAATTACGTCTTCATCCATGGTTTTACCAAGAGCACTCAGTTACCACAGATAGCTGGAACTGCAATGGAAGTCAAAACCCTTAGGACAAAATAAAAAATCTAAGCTGTTTTTTCTATTTTTTTTTTCCGTTTCACACGGTTCCCCCCCCCCTTTCGGAATTCCCCCAATACAATGTTGTTTTGATCCCCGTACATCGTCAATGGGGAGGGAGGGGTAACGGAGAGCATTTGTTTTGCTCCAGCAAGTGATTTTGTGCGCTTTTAAGGTTAATTATGCTCAATTACTTATAAAGTACTAAGAGGTTTTGTCTTCCATTGTGGTTTAGATTGATCCCTGCATGTTTCAAGCATGTGTTTCAGTTTGTGATTAAACAAAGCAGGAACTGTTTATGTTTCCTTCGACTGTAAACTGGAAACAACCAATGCATAAAAGTTATTTCTTAAAACTAGTCATCCTCAATGAGAAGTGCAGTGCGGCCTTCGCCATTTTTCACCGTAAATTTAGAATCATAAAAATGATTTGCCACCATCAGCAAATGCGTAAAAGTGTATGCGTTTACATGCCGTCTCCAGGATGGAATATTTGATCACTGACTAATCTTGTCCGCAATAGTAACTGATATCAATTAGTGTCTGTAAATTTGATGCTATCCGAGCGTCAATCTGGCGACATCTGCCAATCTGATGTCTGCAAATCTGAGGACAACTATCATTCAAATGTCTGGCAATCTCAGTGATGTCAGTCAATCTGATATCTATCAACTTGATGATGTCTGTTCATCGATATTTATCAATCTGTGTGGTACACGGTTCAGTTGCATAAGGTTGTATGTCAGAGGCACTAGTCTAACCATGAGGAAAACCAACACAACAATGTCAGACGTGTGGGGAAACATCTAATGTTAAGTCTTATGCAACTGACTCCAGGGAAGTAGTAAGACTTCGTCACCAACCTGTCAGAACAAACCAGTATTCCTTGACTCCCATTCCTAGAAATCCCGATGTCCCAACTGTTAACCAGCCCTTCCTGATGGTCTGAGTACAGTGAAAATGTTACATCGATAACTGGTAGTTGCAGGTTTGTAAAATGAATATTACGAAGAACTGAAGAATATAAAAGGGCCGGTTATTAAATCAAAGACTAAATCATAACCCAAGTTTCTGTTTTGCCCCAAGATGTTGCTAGCATAAGATAGGCCAAGCTAAAGTTTAGAACTCGTTTTAAGAATCTTCCCTAAAAATAACTTGCAGGACTTCGCATAGTACAGCAAGATTGAACACTATGAATCATTTCTGTATAAACACTGACCTAGCCTCAAAAAGCAGACGGTGTCTGCTTTTAGGGGCCAACATTGAATAATCGTTACCTGATTCGCTACATTTCGTCTTTTTCTAACTTCCACTTGGGATGCAACATGGGACTGTGCTCTGGATTGGAACAAGAAGAGAAGACATCAGGGTTCTCTCCAAAGCATCCTAGATTGGTAAAACGCCCTGCTATTTCATGAGATTTTTAATGTTATGCACATTTATGTCATTGTGATGCAAATTAATGGCGTTGTTATGCAAATTAATTGCATTGTTATGCAAATTCCCACCCCTCTGATACTAATTTCCACACCCTTCTGGGGAGAACCCTGAGACATAACTTGAGGATAACGCTAATCAGACTAGGTTTCTCCTCATCAGAAAAGGCCGACAAAAAAAGCTTTGATTGATCCATGCCTAGAGTACCGCCTTAAGACTAGAAATCCTTGAAAACAAGTTTTCTGGGGTACGGCAAAGAAAGACGTTGAAAAAGGTAGGAAAACTGGAAATAAGGGCAGCTGGATTATAAGCAACAGCTTGATATTGTCTTGCAGAGCTCAGAGCAACGGAAAATGTGGGGAAAAAAACTTGAAAAAAATCTGCAGCTGTATCAAAATTTCATCCTGGAAGTTTCCGGAAAAGATCAATCAATGAACTCCTGGAATTTCAAGTATTCAATAAGAATTCAAATAGAAAACGTTTTTAATTGGTCACTAAACCGATAACAACATCTGCAGTTACTTCCAAACTTCTCACTTCTCGTCAACAGCAAAATAATGCAGATGGATTACTGAAAGCTGGTTCATAGTTTTTCATGTTTTTAAACAAAGTTTGCGGGTTAATGTGCATAAGGCTGAAAATACGTTTCCCTCAGAACAAAGGCTCAGGCGTTTTTAAGCAACTCGTACCCAGGCTCTTACCTCTCCCGAGAGAAAGAGGGAGAGGAAAGAGCCTGGGAACGAGGTTGGTTTTCAAGAAGTTTATTTAAAAGTTATGAGCTTCGACGAGGGGTTTTCAAGAACTAACTTCAAGGCATTTTCAAGGAATTCAAAGAGTATCAGGAATATTCGTGTGGTTACAACCCACCAAAACCTATCCATGGTTGCCACTGTTAACTTGATGTGAAATGCAAGGACTTTTCTTGGACTTTCCAGGACTTTACCAGCAAATTCAAGGACCTTCTGTACCAAAAAAAGCTTTGTCATTCTATGTATTAATTCAGCAATGAGTTTTACAAGGCTTGCCTCTTGTTGGGAAAAATCGAGCCTCCGTTTTGGTGATTCGTATATTGTTACATCGAAGGTATAGTGTCCGGTTGTGACAAACAGCTCATTTTGATTATCACGTTAAGCAAAAAGGTGAAAAACTTTCCCCATTCCAGGATTTTTAAGGACCGCAATCCAAATTTAACGTCTTTCCAGGGCTTGGATTTTCTTTTGCCAACTCCAGGATTTTCCAGGATTTTCAAGGACCGTGGCAACCCTGCCTCTTGCATCGCAAACAAGCCCAGGATTTACTGTCTATCCACACTTACTCAGCAAACCCAACAAAGTCCGGATGGTTCGTGTTGATATATGCAAGCTCCAACTCAATGAAAGTCTTCACCTACAACACAGAAATAATCCAAGAAATGAGTAACTTGACAAAGCTCTGTTAACCCGCTCAGCCCAAAAACGCACTGGCCTTATGACATATTGCTGAAATCTCCTTAACTGTCTGTAAAGTTTCCTTATCAAACAGGTTGGAAGAATTTTTTTTTCTTGGATAAATTGATGTGTATGATCATTTGCCTTATTCTCACTAACAAACGACTTATCTTGCGTGGAATATGTAAGGAAAAATCACACAATTATACATGTACCGATAAACTATTTGGGGCTGAAAGGGTTAAATCGTCAGAATCAAGTGTTTATCTCTTCAAAACTCCAGTCTATGGCTTAACCAGAACCTGTCTGCATGCGCACAACCAGTGAGATAAGCAACACACACAATTCCAAAACATTCCATTTTATCACACACTTTCTCTGATAGCAACCATAATTTTAATAAAAAGGAAAACAAATGCCAGTCTTGGATACTGTCTTGCTCCTGTTTCTTGCTCCAAGTAGCAAAATACATTACTGATTTGTTTATCATCAAATAGTGCATGTATCCTAGTTCCATTTCATACCCTTCTCCACAGTGTACAATAGCTTACCTGACTTTTAGATTTGACTTCTCCCTTGTTGATGTGATCCACAATGATCCTCTCCACGTTCTCTTGAAGATGTGGGTACTTGTCCAGCTGGTGTTCGACAAACAAACAAAATAAATAAATAAACAAATAAACAAATAAACAAGAAAACTGCATGGTTGTTGCTGAACTCAGTTTTGGATACCAGGACCAGTTTATTTTTTTATCAAACGAGGAAGTTAATTTACATACATGTACAATAGTACAATCACATTGCAGATTGCAAACGGCTTTCCTAGGAAAGTACACATACAGTATCCTGTACAATTGCTCTTCAACTGTGATATATATTAATTATAAGTATTAACCAAACAGATGGATAGCACTTTTCACGTGCTCTGACTGGTTCATCAGACACAGTGTATCCTAGGATATTTCATCCAGACAGAGTTTTCTTGTTTTGCGACTGTCACGGAAGAAGAAAGTTATCAAATGAACAAAGAAGCCACTCCTGCAAACGCAAAATCCACCTGTTTGGTTAAAACTAAACAACTATCCCCCTCAGTGTCATTGCTAAGTGAAAAATACTCACCTCGCCTCTTCACAGCTCCGTAGAATATACTGTTTTCACTATTCATTATTCACTTTCACTTCGCGGGATAGTTGTTAAACATTAGGGGATGTTCCTAATTTCCAAAATCTCCCCGCCCAAACATGAAACCATAAAACTTTATGGTGATATAAATTCCAGAAAAGTTATTTAAAAATCAGATAACATTTATGAAAGCATAAGCAACATGGACCTTCCCCTGCAAAGTATATGGTTACAAATGGTTGTGGGAAACCCAATAAAACTCCAGTTCATTCTGTAAAACATCATCCAGGAATTATTCAGTGTTCGAGAAGGAATTCCTAGTCAATCCAGGAATAGTCTAAGTTACCCCCAAACTATGTACCTTATCTGCACACTTCTTGATGACATTTGTGAGCTCTGCCATGACCAAGTCAACACACTTGATTGCTGGAGACCGCAGATTCTCAATTTGCCTTTTTACGATTGCTTCAAATGCCATATCTGGGGTGAACAGACCAACTCTGAAGTTGAAACAAAGCAAGTAAATATCGCACCTGACAATTGGGATAGAAATAAGAACTGAATGTGGAATTTTCACACTAAAATGACTGGTGAGTGCTTTACAGTATCTAAGGGGTTTTATAACAAAATGCATGGCTCTTTTGCTGTGCAGGCCAAAAAGAGAGTTGTCATATAACGAGGTGTTCGTATTCATGAGGTGGTCATAAAGTGGGGTTCTAGAGCACATAATTATATACATTTCGATAATACAAACTCAATCTGAAACTTGGATTTCACTTTTCAGTATCAGAAAACAATAATACATGTACTCTTTGAACACTTACAGTCTTCTCTGGCTAATTTGTGACTACGGATGTTCTGTTAGAAAAATAAGAATTGTTTCTTGCACTGTTTCCTGCAGAAATGCAGTTAATCCTTGGATTACTTATAAAATTGTAAACGTTCAAAGAAAACAGACCTGTGTTGAAACATGGAATGGATTGATGCGAAGGCGGGGAGTGGTTTCGATGCTCAAATATTTTCTAGGATCAAACATTGATGAGAGACTTATAACAAAACAGCATTTAGACTTCTGTGTCTAGTAACTTATTTCTGTATTGGAACAAAATGCATTATGGCTCTTAGTACCACTAACTGCCCATTTCAACAGCTGTGTAGATGCAAAGAAGTGTTACACAAACATACCTGATGCCGTGAATGTTTTTGATGGCAAACATGATTTCTTTTCTTAATTGTTTCTCATCAAACTCCATCTAAAAGGTCAAACATCAACAGACATTAAGATGTTCTAAAGATCTTTCAGAATAAGGTTGGGATATGAAGCCATCTAAAGCAAAGATCAGTGGAAGTTCCCCTCTACTCAAGGCAACAAAAGTACTGTCTTTTCTTAAAAAAGAGAAGCCTTAGTTGGAACACAGTTACCTTCACCAGCTCATAAGGAAACCTCTCATGGAATATTCTGTTAATTCTTGCTCCACCTGAGAGTTCTTTAGTGTTGATAGTATCTCCGGATCCTTCGATGCTTTTTTCAAAATCAGTGTTAAACTGCTGTATCATCCTGTTCAGAATGACAAAACAAAAACCCTTAATTATTAATTTTTATTTTCTTCAACTACAAGCTTAAGCTCCCTTTCACAGTGAGATGTAAAAGTGTCGAAACTCAAAGTTAATTATCAGAGCCCAAATTCTCAAATTTCACAAAACAAAAAACGGGGTTCCCACTGTTAACTGGGTGTGAAAATCAAGGACTTTTCCAGGACTTTCCAGGATTTTTTCGACCAAATTCAAGGACCATCTGAACCAATAAAGCTTTAAGATTCTGTATATTAACTAAGCAACGAGCTTCTGAGAAAAAATGGAGCCTCCTTCAACGTTTTCAAACATTTTTACCTTAAGGTATTGCGTCCGGTTATGACAAACATTTAGCTCATTTTGACTATTTTTTACCAATTAGTGTGAAACATTTTGCTCATTCCAGGATTTTCAAGGACCACAACCCAAATTCAAGGACTTTCCAGGTCCTGCAATTTTCTTTTCTCAATTCCAGGCCTTCTAGGATTTTCAAGGCCCATGGCAACCCTGAAAAAACAACTAAAAGAGGTGTCCTTAGTGCTAGCCCAGAACTAAAATTGGTATCTACCATTAATTTGATCAACTGTACTACTGTCGACCGACTTGTACTCTTTCTCACTAGATTTCCTTATAGTAGTGTTTCAAAAATACACTGTAAAGACTGACTTTGTGTTTCCAAACAAAAAAAATTCAGTTTGAAGTTTTGCAACCCTGGTTAACCTCTGAATGGGCATTGTATTTCATACTTTTTATTCTTACATTAATCAAATCATTTTCAAAGAGGCCCTGAACATATAATAATTGATGGTATTTCCAAATAGAGTACTGATGGGTAAATTAACAACTTACACTGCCATATGGAGCAAATTCAAGGAACTTACTGCATCATAGTCTTGGTTTTGATTGAAGGGTCATCAGGATTGTAATGCTCAAACCCTTCAACTTCCTTCTCTAAAGCTTGGAAATTCTCTTGCAGCTTGCTTCTCAGTGATGGTAGAGTTTCTCTAATATGATTGGTTAGTTGCTGCAACAAGACAGAAAATGCAGTTAAAACTAGTTTACTACAGTATCAATAATATAATGCAGTAGGACAACTATAACATAATGTAATAAAATAAGTGCAAAATTAACCAAGAACATCTCTTATGCCTAAATATTGTATACTGTAAATATATGATACAAAAGCCCCTGCAGCTATATCAGGGTGTCTAGAAAACGAAGAACCTAGAAAACGAAGACCGAAGACCTTGAAAACGAAGACCAAAAATGAAGACCCCTATAAATATAGCAAAATTCAAATCAGTTGCAATCCAAAACCTTCTTGTTGTTTAAAACATTTGGTTATTAACAAAAGCTATCAGTTTGAGGAAAACTATCAGAGGGTCTTCGTTTTCTAGATCTAGAAAACGAAGACCCCTTTTAAATACCAAAACGTTAGCAAAACAAAACATTCACACTGTCTAGAGTCTCCAGAATGTTCAGTTATTCACGCTCCAACTGTTTATCCTAGTCGTTAACAGAGTATTGACATCTCGAGGATAAATCTTAGGGGGTCTTCATTTTCTAGATATAGACGAAGACCCCCTTATAGAAACACAAATATCAAGATGTTTGCAAAACAAAACATTCACGCCGTTTAGAGTGTCTTGTATGTTTTGCTATTCACGCTAAAACTCTTTAGCAAAGTCGTTAATAGAGTATTGATATCTCGAGGGTAATTCTCAGGGGATCTTTGTTTTCTAGATACCAAAAACCCTTAAGTTTACAAATTTGTACATGTAAAAGCCCTGGATTTATGAGGACTGGAAAAATAATTTGCAAAATTCCAAAACTTTTTGGAAATTCAGTGCCTTGAACAAACCCTGCTACATAACTATACTTATTTTTAAATTCCCTGTACACAATATAAGAGCATAAGGACTGTACTGTATATAATATGCAGTTCTATGTGTAAAATAAATTTCAGCTTGTTATTAGTTTTGTTTTTATAAAATCAAATTAACTACATGAGTGTCATGCAGTTGTACTTACTTGATTTAAAACTTTTTGTAAAAATGGTGTTCCCATCTTGTCCGCCATGTGCCTGGGGAGTTCATTATCAATGGCAAACATTGTTAGCTGAGGAACCTGTCTTCTAATTCAACACTGACAGCTAAAATACACTGTAACATCACCGGAATGTAAAGCAAAACCTCTGCTTAAAAGGGAGTGTTTCACCTTCTATTGAGGTTTCCACATAACTATGTTACTATTATTTTTTTGAAAATCTTGGTATCATTTAAAGAACCAGAAGTTTGAGCCACTGTGACACAGAACTGGAACTGATTAAGACTCCCAAATATTTGAAATTTTTTTAGATACTAATATGAAAGGAAAAAGATGGGGGCAGAAATTAATAATTATTAGTAAATAATCCATAGCTTTGCAAGGTAGGTTTAAAACTAGTTTTGGAGAAAATAATTGATGGATAAACTTGCTCATTCAGGAACAGTATTTGTTATATTCTTCGATTTTTTCTCTTTTCAATCTCCTCTCCAATCCTTAATTATATTCAAAACAAAGTTTTAAGCTAAGCACTCCCACAGCTAGTGGAATCAGACATGCAGCTAGTGGAACTGTAATTCTTCCTAAGACTACATGTTCATGTACTTTATTTCTTTACAGGCAATAACAGTATATATGTTACAGGTCAAATTTAATTTCAGGTCAGATTTATTTCAACCTAGGTTTTTTTTTCAAACTGGGTTAATAT